>PVKM010000184.1:0-133890 GCA_004027735.1 Carollia perspicillata | reverse complement strand
AGGGTGGAGGGAAATGAAGGGGGGAAATGGGAGAACTGTAATGGCATAATCAATAAAATATTTTAAAAAATAAATAAACATAAAAATTTGTGGTATATTTACAAAATGGAATACTCCACAGCAGAAATGAAGAATAAACTCCTACCCTTTGCAACAGCATGAATGGAACTGGAAAATATTATGCTAAGTGAAGTAAGCCAGGTGGTGAGAGGGAAACACCATATGATCTTACGTATAACAGGAACCTAGTAAACAAAACAAACAATTGAACAAAATAGAACCAGAGGCATAGAACCATGGAAAAAACTGATAGGGACCAGAGTGGAGGGGGAAGTGAATAAAGGAGGAAAGGTGGGGATGGGTCTAGTTAAAAAACAAGCATAAAGGACCCATGGCCATGGAGGATAGTGTGGCGATTGACTCTGGGAACCGGGTTTTGGGTGGGGCAGGGGAGAGCAATGTGGGAAAACTGTGACAACTGTAATAGAACAACAATAAAAAAGATATAACCAAAAAAATTATGTGAGGTCATAAGAATAAGACCCTAATCCTATCTGGTGTCTTTTTAATAAAAGGAAGAGAAAGCCAGGATTAGGTTATGGTTAAGAGGCAAATATACAGAGAGAAGGCCATATGAAGACACAGTAAGTGAGTGGCCACTTGGGATTTAGCAGAAGCAAATATCCTTCTGAGCATGAAAAGTCCAATTCTCCTGGTAAACAGTAATTTATTTCAGGACATACCCTCACAGACAACTGACTGAACTTTTCCTGCCTATATGTTAAGCAAATGAGGAAACCATTGACTCAGTAAAGCTGTGGACCTAGTTGGATATTACTGGAGAAAGTGGGCACCCATTTCTTTTTCCTGATTGAAGCTGGGAAAGCTTTTTAAAAAATTGTTGTTCAAGTACCATTGTCTCCATTTTCTCCCCACTGGTCTTTCCTGCCCCAATGACCCCCATCTCCCACCTTCAATCCTACCCTCCTTTGACTTTGTCCATGGCTCCTTTATACATGTTCCATTGTGACCATTAACATGGGAAAGCTTTCTGTCTTTCACCATTCTGTATAAGGTTGACTGAGGGTTTTCATACTTGTTTTTTTTTTTTTTCAGTTGGAGGTTGGAAAAGAGTTTTTATCATGAAAAGGCAGAGGCTTTCGCCAAAGGCTTTTTTTTTTAGAATCAATTTCACATTATGTTTTTATTCTTAATTTATTCCATTAATATGGGGTATTACATTTTTTATTTTCATAGGCCAAATTAGCCTTGCATCTGGGATAAATCACACTTGGTTGTGTTGTACATTCCTATCAATAAGTTGCTGGATTTAGTTTGCTAACATGTTTTTGAGGAATTTTTATTGATATTCATAAAGGATATTGGTTGTCATTTTATTTTGTGATACCTTGGTGTCAGGGTAATACTTGCCTCATAGATTGAAATAAGAAGGGCCCCTACACATTCTACTTATTTGAAATTGTTTGAAAATTATTATTCTAATTCTTCTTTAAATGTTTGGTAGAATTTATCAGTGAATCCATCTGATCCTTGGCTTTTCTTTGTTGGGAGAGTTTTCATTACCAATTTTATCTCTGTATTAGTTATAGGTCTGTTCAAACTTTCCATTTGTTTTAATTCAGTTTTGATTATAAGTTTCTAGGATTTTTTCTATTTCATCTAGAAATTATGTGAGTATAAGTTACGCAATATTATAAGTTATGGGAGTATAATTTTCAAAGTATTATAATGCTTTTTATTTTAGAGAGGTCAACAATAATGTCTTATTTTTTACTTATGTTTTTAGTAATTTTATTCTCTTTTTTCTTAGTTAATTTAGTTGAAGATTGCAATCTTGTTGACCTTTCACATAACCATTATTTGGTTTAATTGTTTTTCTCTCTTGTTTTTCTATTCTTTATTTTCTTTCCCCTGTGTATTTATTATTTCCTTCCTTCTGCTACCATTGAGTTTAGGTTGCTTTTCTTTTTTTAGTTTCTTAATGTAAAGTTGTAAAATTTATTTGACATTTTTACCGTAGGTATTTACAACAATATGTTTCCCTTGATGTAAGATTTTTACTGCATCTTATAAGCTTTTTTTGTGTGTGTGTGTATTTATTTTCATTTGTCGCAGAGTATTTTCTAATTTCTTCTGTTATTCTTTCATTCATTGGTTATTTACAATCATGTCATATAATATATTTATGAATTTTTCAGTTTCTGTTGTTGATGTCTAGTTTAATTTCATTGTGGTTGTGGTATGATTTTAAGCTTTAAAAATTTCTTGAGAGTTTTTTTGTGGCCTAATATTGTTATCGAAAAAAAGGGATTGAGGTGCCCAACACCACCCATATAGGTCCAGAGGCAGAGGTTTGGGTAGAAAAGGAAAGAGGTCTTTTATTCAAAAGCTACACAATCAGGGAGGATGGTAGGCTCTTGCCTTAAAGCTCATTCTCTCTTGAAAACCCAGAGGATATCCCAACCACCCTATGCTGGACCAGTCCAAGGCTGTGACCAGAGTTCCTTCTCCCATTCAAAATACCATCCTTTGAGAATTGCATGGAGCTGCTGAGTCATCCTCCAAGCAGATCAGCTTCTCTCCCCACCACTGTTAGGCCTCAGGCTCCTTCCTTCCCAGAATCACCATTTTGCCACATGGCCGCCAGGGTCAGCTGGTCCCCAAAGCACCGGCACACATCTGCGTGGTGGGTCCCAGAGAAAGAGAGAGGGAATGCAAGCATCTCTCCCTTCCCTAGGTTTATATAAACTACACCTGTGGGCAAGGCCTGGCGCTCCAAATTTCATTAGCTTCTGGAGGGACTACCCCCGACCCCCAAACAATCCCATCTCTTTTCAGGCTAGACCTGCAGGACTTTACTGGAATGGAAAAGAGTAGGAGGGCTTTCCCCTTAGCCAATCATCTTTGCTAGCCTCGTGCGTGCTTGGTGCAATGGCTTCCTCTTTCATTTCAGTGAGCATGGTTATGTAGCAATGTTGTGCTTCCCCTGTAGCCCCTCACCTCTACTCCCTCTCGCACTCCAGGCACTAGCCAGGTTACCCATACTGGCCAGGTTCCCAGTATCAATATATGGAATATTCTAGAAAATATTCCACATGACCTTGAGAAAAATGCATATTCTATTGTTTTGGGTAAGGTTCTACTATATAGGTTTGTTAGTACTAGTTGCAATATGAAATTGCTCAAGACCTATTATTTCCTTAGTCATCTTCTGTCCAATTATTCTTCTCATTATTGAAAATGGGATATTGACGTCTCAAATTATTAAGAACTGCTTCTTTCATTTATGTCAATATATTTTGGGGTTTTGCTTTTAGATGCATATATGTTTATAATTGTTACATCTCAATGGACTGAATATTTTATCAACATATAATGCCCTTCCTTGACTCTTATGAAATTTTTTAACCTAAATTCTAATTTGTAAGTACTGGTATAGGTTCTTTAGCTTCCTTTTGGTTACTGTTTGAATGGAATATATTCTTCATATTTTCACTTTCAAAGTGTTTGTGTCTTTGAATATGCAGTGAGTTACTTGTCACAGTGTATAGCTGATCATACTTTATTACCTATTTCTCCATATCTTCGTACTAAATGAAAAGTTTTATCCATTTGTATTTAAAGGAATTACTGATAATAATGGACTTATTTCTTCCATTTTGCTATTTGTGTTCTATGTCATGTATTTTTTGTTCTACAGTTCTTCTATTAGCCTCTTTTGTGTTTTCTTTGTTGTTGCTGTACTATACTGCTTTTATTCTCTTCTAATTTTCTTCTCTGCACTTTTTAGCTATTTCTTTCATAGTTACCATGGGGACTGCAATTAGAATCTTACAATTATAGTAATCTAGTTTGCATTAATACCAACTTACCTTTAGTAGCATTCAAATCTCTGCTGCCAAACACTTCTGTTTTCTGTATTCATGTTGCTATTGTCACTAATCACATGTTTACACATTGTGTGCCCACTTTCATATTTATAATTATTGCTTTATGTGTATATTTTAAAACACGTAAGATAAAGGAGGATTTATAAATTAAAATAAAGTGATTCCAACTCTTATATTTGCTTATTTATTTTTTTCAATGTTCCTTATACTTCATATAGCTTCAAATTACTGTCTACTGTCCCTTTCTTTCAGTCTGAAAGAATCCTTTTAGCATTTGGTGTAGCGCAAGTCTTCTAGCAATGAACTTCCACAGTTTTCTTTTTAACCTAAGAATGATTTAAGGGTAATTTTCCTGAATGTAGAATTTTGAGTTCATAGTAATTATTTCCCAACACTTTAAATATACAGGGTCCAGCACAAATAACACCCATTTTTATTACAAAATCTTTTATTACAAAATCATAAGCATGTAATTCTGTAACATAAAAATATCACACTTAAGGACACCATATGGTATTTTAGGTGAAATGTTCAAATTAAAACTATAATTATTACACCTGTATTATTACCCTACTAACCACACTCAAGCAGGCCTTACTTCTACTAGACCATGTATTATTGTACTGCCTTCTGTCCTCAAGGATTTTGATAAGAAATCAGCTGTTAACCTTCTTGAGGATTTTTTCTACATGAAGTGTTATTTTTTAAAATTGCTTTCAGGATTCTCTTTTGTTCCTGACTTCAATAATTGTGTTGGAGTGTGTCTGTATGTGTATCTGTCTTGAGAGTTTTAATAGTTTTGTGCAATTCTTTGATGTGTAAATCTATATTTTACCAAATTTGTTGATCTATTTTATTAAATTTATCAATTTTTTTTAAAAAATGGCCATTATTTCATTTTAATAGGTCATTTTATTGTATTTTTTTCTATTACCGTTTATCTCCCCTGTACCCTCTTCTACCTTTAACCACTCCTCTCCTCCTGTAATTGCCATATTGTTGTCCATGAGTTCTTTTTCTTTTTTCTCAATTCCTGCACCCACACCCCAGAACTGTCAGCCTGTTCTCTATCTATGAGTCTGTCTCCATTTTGTTAGTTCAGTTTATTCATTATGCAGTGCTATTTAAAATATCCAATATTTAGAAGCAGTCTGAGTACACATCAGCAGATGAGTGGATACAAAATCTGGGATACATTTACACAATGAATACTACTTGGCCATAAAAAGAAGAAAAGTTTACCCTTTAGCACAGCATATATGGACCTGGAGAATATTACACTAAGTGATATAAGGCAGTCAGAGAAAGTCAAATACCATATGATTTCAATCATATGTGGAATCTATTGGCCAACATTTCTTTAAAAAAATCTCTCTTCACCTTACTCTCTCACTTCTCCTCAGACTCCTATAATGTGAATATTTGTGAGCTTGATGGTATCCCACAAGTCGCATTGAATGGTACGTATGGTACAACTGATGAACCTGCATGGAAACATGATAGTCACCCAAAGTCCATAGTTTACCTTAGGGTTCACCCTTGGTGTTGTACATTCTATGGGTGTAGACAAATGTATTATGACATGTATCCACAATTACAGTATTATACAGAATAGTTCCACTGACCTAAAAATCTTCTGCATTTTACCTATTCATCCCTTACAACCTCCTAATGCATGGCAACAATAAATCTGTTTACTGTTTCCAGTGTTTTGTCTTTTCCAGAAATTGTCACATAGCCAACATAATACAGTATTTAAACTTATCAGATATGATTTTTGCCCTTAGCATTAGTCAATAAAGTTTCCTCTATGTCTTGTCATGGCCTAATGACTCATTTCTTATTTAGCGCTAAATAATATTCCATTGTCTGAATGAAAACCAATATATTTTTATTATTTTTATAGATTGTGAAATTTATTCATGAGAATTGTATAGCTAACTCATCAAATATTTTCCATTGGCTGCCATTTATTTATTTTAAATTTATATTTATTGATTTTAATTACCTTGTATCCTCCTATACCTACCTTCCCATCAATCACCATACTGTGTCAATGTCCATGAGCCCTTTTTCCTTTGTGCTTTATCCCCCCACCACCCAAACTCCCCCAGAGCTGTCATCCTGCTCTCTATATGTGAGTCTGTCTCTGATTTGTGTATTAGTTCACTTTGTTCATTAGATTCCACATATGAGTGAAATAATATGGTATTTGACTTACTCTGGCAAGTTATTTCACTTAGAATAATGTTCTCTAGGTCCATCAGAGCTTGTATAGATGGTAATTTTTTTATGGCTGAGTAGTACTCCATTATATTAATGTCCTGTAGTTGTTCTATCCACTCATCTACTGATGGACACCTGAAATCTTCCATATCTTGGTGATGGGAAATGACACTGCAATGAACATGAAGTGCTATTGTTCTTTCAAATTAGTATTTTTGGTTTCTTCAGATACATTGTGAGTGAAATTGATGGAACGTAACGCATTTCCATTTTTAATTTGTTGAGGTATCTCCATACTGTTTCCACAATGGCTGAACAAAACTGCATTCCCAACTCTGCACATCCTCACCAGCACTTTTTGATTGATTTATTGATGATAGTCATTTTGACTGGAGTGACATGATATTTCATTGTTATTAATTTATATTTCTCTGACAATTAGTGACATTGAGTATATTTTCATATGTCTATTGGCACTCTCTATGTTCCTTTTCGAGAGGGGTATATTTGTGTCCTTTACCTATTTTTTAATTGAATTGTTTGGTTTTATTTGGTGTTGAGTTTTAGAAGTTCTTCATAAATTTTGGTTATTAACTGCTTGTCCGATGTATCAGCAAATATGTTATCCCATCCAGTGGGTTGTCTTTTCTTTTGTTGATAGTTTCCTTTGCTATGCAAGAACTTTTTGGTTTGATGTAATCCCATTTATTTATACTTTGTAGTGTTTCCCTTACCTGAGGAGATACATTAAATAAAATATTGGTATGAACAGTGTCAGAGATTTTACTGCCTATGTTTTCTTCTAGGATTTTTGTGGCTTGGGGTCTAATATTTAACTGTTTATTCCATTTTGAATTTATTGTTATGTGTGGCATAATGAGATAGTCTAGTTTCATTTTTCTGCATGTATTTGCCCAATTATCCCAGCATCATTTATTAAAAAAACATACTTAGGCCATTGTATCTGCTTGGTTACTCTGTCAATAATTAATTGATCACAAAGATGTGAATTTCTTTCTGGTTCTCTATTCTGTTCCATTGATATGTCTATCTGTTTTAATGACAGTAACATCCTGTTTTGATTACTATGGCCTTATAATATAGGTTGATATTAGGCAGAATGATTCCTCCAATTTTGTTCTTTCTCAAAATTGTTGTTGCTATCAGGGCATTTTCTGGTTCCATATAAATTTTTGAAATATCTGTTCTTATTCTGTGGCTAAGCTATTGGTATCTCGATAGGAACTGCATTGAATTTATATACTGCATTGTGTAACAAGAATATTTTAATTATGTTAATTCTTCCTACCCACAGCATGATATCTGCTTTCATTTATTTGTTTCTTCTACAATTTATTTCTTCAGTGTCATAATTTTCTGAGTACAGGTCTTTTACATTCTTGGTTAGACTTATTCCTAGGTATTTTATTGTTTTGAAGCAATTGTGAACAGGATGTTTTTCTTATATTCTCTTTCTAATAGTTCATTTTTGGCAAATAAAATACAACTCATTTCTGGATATTAATTTTGTATCCTACAACTTTATTGAATTCATTTATCAGTTCTAGCTTCTTGGTGGAATTTTTAGGGTTCTCTATGAACAAGTATCATATCAACTGCAAATAAAGACATCTTACCTCTGCCTTTCCAATTTGGATACCTTCTATTTCTTCTTTTTCTCTGAATTTATGGCTTGAGCTTCCAGGACTATATTGAATAAAAGAAGTGAAAGCTGACACCCTTGTCTTATTCCTGATCTCAGGGGGGAACACTTGTAGTTTTTGCCTATTGAGTGGGATGTTGGCAGTGAGTTTCTCAAATATGTTTTTTATTATATTTAGGTATGTTCCCTTCTTTCCACTTTGCTGAGAATTTTTATAATAAATGGATGCTGGATTTTATTTAATGATTTTCTGCATCTATTGATAAAATCATGTGGTTTTTATCCTTCATTTTGTTTTTTTATGAGGCCTATAACATTTATTGATTTGATAATTTTGTGTTAACCTTGCATCTCTGGAATAAATCCCACTTGATCAGGATGTATTATCTATATCATGCATTGGACTATTTGGATTGCTAATATTTGTTGAGGATTTTAGCATCTATGTTCATCAGGGATATTGACGTATACTTTTCTTTTTTTATAGTGTCTTTATCTGGTTTTGGAACTAGGATAAAACTAGCCTCAGAAGATGACCTAGAGAGTTTTTCTTCCTGCTGAATTTTGTGGATAAATTTGAAAAGGATGGGTGTTGGTTCTTCTTGGAATGTTTGATAAAATTCACCTGTAAAGACATCCAGTCCAGAGCATTTGTTTGTTGGAAGGAATTGTTTTATTACTGCTTTAATTTCACTTGTGTAATTTGTCTGTTCAGATTCTTTGATCCTTCCTGATTTAGTTTTGGAAGTTTGTATGTTTCTAGGAATTTATGTATTTGGTCCAACTTGTCCAAACTTGTTGCATGCAGTTGTTCATAATATTTTCTTACAAACCTTTGCATTTTTGGGTTGTCAGTTGTTATTTCTCTACTTTCACTTCTGATATTTTAAAGATGTTAGTTATTTATTTGTAGAGACAGGGTAAGGGAGGGAGAAAGAGAGAGAAACATCAATGTATGGTTGCTTCTCACATGCTCCCCACTTGGGACCTGGCCTGCAACCCAGGCACGTGCCCTGACTGGGAATCAAATCAGCAACCGCCTAGTTCATGGGCTGGCACTCAATCTACTGAGCCATACCAGCCAGGGCTCACTTCTGATTTTACTTATTTTGATCCTCTCTATTTTTTTTTCTTTACGAGTTTGGTTCTATGTTTACCAGTTTTGATTATCTTTTCAAAGAGTCAATTATTGGATTCATTGCTCTTTTGTATCATATTTAAGACTGTATTTCATTTATTTGTGCTATGATCTTTATTATTTTCTTCCTTCTACTCACATTGAGGCTTGTTTGTTCTTTAAAAGTTCCTTTGAGACTAAAGTTGTATTTTGGGGGACTTTTTCTTGTTTCTGGAGATCATCCTGTAATGCTATGAATTTCCCTCTTAGGAATGCTTTTCCTGTGTCCCACAGATTTTGGGTTATTGTTTTATCATTTTCATTTGTTTCAAGATATATTTTGATTTCTTCCTTGATGTCATTACTGACCCATTCACTGTTTAATAGTATGTTATTTAGTTTCCATATCTTTGTGCATTTTCCAGTGTTCTTGTTATTAATTTCTAGATTCATAGCATTGCAGTGTGAGAGATGTTTGATATGATTTCAATTTTAAATTTCTTGAGATATTTTGTGTCCTAACATATGGCCTATCCTAGAAAATATTTAATGTGCACTTGCAAAGAATGTATATTCCACTGCTGTGGGATAAAATGTTCTGTACATATCAATTAAATCCATTTCATCTAGTTTGTTATTTAAGGCCACTGTCTCATTTTTGTTTTTCTGTCTTGAAGATCTATCCATTGAAGTCAATAGGGTGTTAAAATACCCCAGTATGAGTGTCTCTCTCTTTATGTCCATCAATATTTGCTTTACATATAAAAGGGCTCCTATGTTGGATGCATAAATGTTTACTAGAATTATATCCTCTTGTTGGATTGTTCCCTTTATCATTATGTAGTGTCTTTCTTTGTCTCATACTATAGACTTGGTTTAAATTGTATTTTCTCAGACATAAATATTGCTACCCCAGCATTTTTTCCTTTGCACTTGCATGAAATATCTTTTTCCATTCCTTTAATTTTAGCCTGTGTTTATCTTTCATTCTGAGGTGGCTTTCTTGGAGACAGCATATATATGGGTCTTGTTTCCTTATCCATTCAGCTGCAGTATGTCTTTCAATGGGAACATTTAAGGTATTTACATTTAAAGTGATTATTGATAGATACCTATTCATTGCAATTTTAATTTTTAACTATTACCCCCCTTTTTTCTTGAATCAAGTCCTTTAACATTTGTTGCTGTACTATTATGGTGTTAACAAACTCCTTTAGCTTTTTCTTGTAAGGGAATCTCTTTATTTCTCCTTAAATTTTAAATGGTAGCCTGCTGAGTAAATTAGCCTTGGTTTTAGGTCCTTGTTTTTCATCTCCTTGAATATTTTAGTCCAATTTCTTTTGCTGTGAAATGTTTCTGTTGAGAAATCAGATGAGAGTCTAATGGGAGCTCCATTGTAGGTAACACATTGTTTTTCCCTTGTAGTTTTTAGGATTCTCTCTTTAAGTTTTCATTTTAATTATGATATATCTTGTTGAGGGCCTATTTGGGTCCATCTTGTTTGGGACTCTCTGCACTTCCTGGACTTGTATGTCTTTACCTTTACTAAGTTAGGAATGTTTTCTGTTATTTCTTTAAATAAGATCTCAATTCTCTGCTTTCTCTCTTCTTCTTCTTTTGATATTCCCATGATGGAGAATTTGTTATGCTTCATGTTGCCCAAAGTTTTCTTCAAATCTCCTTATTTTTAAATTATTTTTTCTTTTTGCCTCTCTGTTTGGGTCTTTTTTTCTACTATGTCTTCCAAATCACTGAATCACTCCTGTGCTACATCTCACCTACTATTTATTCTTTCCAGTGTATCATTTATTTCATATTTTGCATTCTTTATATATGACTGATCCTTTTTATTGTCTCTATGTCGTTTTTCATGCTGTTGAGTATCCTTACAATCTTACTCTGAATTCTATATCTGATAGATTGTTTGCCTCCATTTCATCTAGTTCCTCCAGAGAGTTCTCTTGTTCTTTCATTTGGGGCTTGTTTCTTTGTCTTCTCATTTTGGTTGCCTCTTTCTGTTTGTTTCTATATATTAGATATATCTGCAAAGAATCTGATGAGTGCCTATGTCAGAAGCTGCCTGTGACTGACCCTGGGCAACCTGTTTGGAGAAATCAATGATTCACAACTTGTGGCTCTCTCTGCTGAGGCTGGATGTGTGCAGAAAGAAAAAAAGCTGTGTCCAGGGCTGGAAGAGAGTCAATTAAAGTCTCAGAGCTTCAAGATTTCTGCTCTTGCCTGTGGGCTTTCTGTTAGGCTTGATCATTGCAATTGCCTCCAGCTGTATTCTTCAGCAGACAAGCTTAAGTTTCACAGTGTGGGGTGAAAGGTATTCCTGCAAGTGGGGCTCTTGCTTCCCTCCAGGCTAATGTCATATGGAGGGGAGTGCTCTTCCCAAGGAAAATGTCTTCTGTAGTATGGGCGATTATTTTGCAGAGGGATCCTAGTGGCTAACACTTCATCTCTCTTCCCAGAGCCACCAATCCCAGACTCTCCTCATATTTTTCTGGTCTGTCCTGCCCTCCCTGTGCTGAAGCACAGAGTAAGTGGCTATAAGCAAATTTTTGTGCATTGGCCCTTTAGTAACATCTCTGGATCTCTAGCCATCTCTCCCTGGTGGACAGAACTCTCAATGCTTTTCACAGTTGGCTGTTAGTTGGATTCCTTTCCAGGTCCCAATACTCTAGGCTGGGGAGCCCAGCTTGAAGTTTCAATCCCATACTTCTCAAGGGGAAATCCCAGCCATTGAAATATTCCTCCAGAAATCATGTGCTGACTATGGGAGCCCAGCCAGCCCTCTTGGGCCTCCACACTTTCTACCCATTTTGTTGTAGTGATGTGGTTTCCTCTGTAAGTTCTTAAGTATAAGGCTTCTCTCCAGCTAGTGTTTGGTTGGTTATTCAGGATGATTATTCTGTAATTTAGTTGCAATTCCAGTTTGGTGCTGAAAGGAAGTTATCATAGCCTCCACCTACTCCATTTTCATGTTGCATCTCAGCTCATCAAATCTTAATGAGGATCTTCTCATGACAATTTATTTATTGATTCACTTACTAAAGGATTTTGTGGTTGCTTTCATGTTTTAGCAATTATGAAAAAAGATGCTATGAACATTGATGTGCAGTTTTCTTAACTTGACATATGTTTTCAACTCCTTTGGGTGAATACCAGTGGACATAATTACTGAATTGTATGGTAAAAGTATGTTTACTTTTTTTGTAATTAATTGATTTATTTTTATAACATATTTTAAATTCTTGTTCAAGTACAGTTGTCTCCATTTTCCCAGCACAACTCCTCATGCCCCACCCCTCCCCACCTCCCACCCTTGATCCTAACCCCTTCAACTTTGTCCATGTGTCCTTTATACATGTTCCTTTATGATCCTTCCCCTTTTTAGAACCACCAAACTATCTGCAAAGTGGCTGTATCATTTTGCATTCCCAACAGTAGTGAATGAGATTTCCTGTTGCTCCACATCTTTGTCAGCATTTAGCGTTGTCAAAGTTCTGGATTTTTTCTATTCTTACAAGTATATACTGGTACCTTATTGTTGTCTTAATTTGTATTACTGTATTAACTTATGTTGTAAAGCATCTTTTCATATTATTATTTACCATTTGTATATCTTCTTTGGTGAGCTATCCGTTGAGATTTTTAGCCTTTTTCTTCAATGGATTGTTTATTTTCTTAGTGTTGAGTTTTCAAGGTTCTTTGTATATTTTGAATAACAGTTATTTATTAAATGTGTCTCCTGAAAATATTTTCTACCTGTCTGTGGCTTGTTTTCTCATTCTTGTGACATCATCTTTCACAGAGCAGAGTTTATAATTTTAATAAAGTTCAGCTGATCAATCATTTTTTGTGAACTGTGCCTTTGGTATTGAACCTAAAAATCATCACCAAACCCAAGGCCATTTAGATTTTCTCTTATGCTTTTTTCATAAGCTTTAAAGTTTTCTGTTTTATATTTAATTCTGTGATCCATTTTTGCTTTAACTTTTGTGAAGGGTATAAAGTCTTTGTCTTATTTACATGTTTTACATGTAGATGTACACTTATTTCAGCACCATTCATTTAAAAGGATATCTTTGTTCCATTGTATTACCTTTGCTCCATTGTCAAAAATCAATTGAGTTTATGTACATGGGTATATTTCTGGACATTCTATTCTGTTCTATTGAACTACTTGACTATTATTTTATGACTACCACACTGTCCTGATAATGGTGCCTTTATAATAAATCTTCAGGTTAGGTATGTTCAGTCTTCCACTTTTTTGTCTTTTCCTTCAATATTTTGTTGAATATTCTGGATATTTTGACTTTGCTTGTAAGGTTTAGAATCCGCTTATAGATGCCCACAAAAAATACTGCGATTTTTATCTTGATTTCAGTGAATAGATAGATCAAATTAGGAAGGACTTATGTTTTGGTTATATTGAATCCGCCATTCTATCACAATTGAGTATCTTTCCATTTATTTAGTTGTTTGATTTTGTTCATCTGAGTTTTGCGATTAGAATGATATAGACATTGTATGTGTTATCATAAGAGTTATATCTAAGTTTTTCATTTTGAGGTCTGTTAATGTAAATAGTATTGTGTTTTAATTTCAGACTCCACTTGTTCATTGATGGTATACAGAAAAATATTAACTTTTGGTTGGGATTGCAGACTGGTACAACCACTTTGGAAAACAGTATGGAATTTTATCAGAAAACTAAAAATGGAACTGCCTTTGACCCAGCAATTGCACTGCTAGGATTATATCCCAAGAACCCTGAAACACCATTCCAAAAGAACCTATGCACCCCAATGTTCATAGCAGCACAATTTACAATAGCCAAGTGTTGGAAACAACCTAGGTGCCCATCAGTAAATGAATGGATCAAAAAACTATGATACATATATACAATGGAATTCTATGTGGCAGAAAGAAAAAAGGAGCTCCTACCCTATGCAACAGCATGGAAGGAACTGGAAAGCATTATGCTAAGTGAAATAAGCCAGGCAGTAAAGGACAAATACCATATGATCTCACCTTTAACAGGAACCTAAGCAACTAAACAAACAAGCAAGCAAAATATTGCCAAAGACATTGAAATAAAAAAGGGGATGACAGTATCCAGAGGGGAGAGGGGAGGGAATTTCAGGGGAAAAGGGAGGGGATTATAGGAACAAGTATAAAGGACACATGGACAAAAACTAAGGGGGGTGGAAAGGGGAGGGAGGTGGGGAGCACTGGGGGGTGGTCTGGGATGGGAGTAAAAGACAGAAAACTGTACTGAAAAACAATTAAAAAAAGAAGAATATTAACTTTTGTATATTAATCTTGAACCCTGCGACTTTGTTATAGCCATGTATTAATTTCAGGAGTTTTTGTTGACTCTTTTAAATTTTCTACAAACTTCCGTTTTATAAAATATTATGTTTTTTCATATTTTCATCTGCCATATGAACTGATTAATTCCCAAGTACTAGCTTCTAACTAATTTTTTTACACTTCTGATGAGCATTGAGCTAGTTCCATTTACTATTTTTTTTACTTTAAATGACCATATATTTGCTTTATTGAGCTTCCGATTATTTATTTTTCATGCATATCCCATAGTTGCATTCCTTTATTTCATAACTTAATTTTATTGTTTACAGATTATATTTCCTCATTTATTTCTTAGATCTTGGGTCAGCAAACTTATTCTGTAAAAGACCAGATAGTGAATATGTTAGGCTATATGTTCTCTGCTGTAAGTATTCAACTCTGCCTTTATAATGTGAGAACAATAATATGAAATATGTAAAATGTGGCTATGTCTAAATGAAACTAAAATTTGAAAATCATAAATTTTTGTGTCACAAAATATTATTTATTTGCTTTTTAACTATTTGAAAACATATTAACTTTTTAGTTTGCTGGCTATATAAAAACATTAGTTATAGTTTAACTAATTTAGATAATATTAAATATATTATTTGGTGTAATTTGAATTTGCTCTATTATTTGTACTTCATTCTGGGTAAAATTATTTATTTCTCAACTTATCAGTAGGTTTATTTCCTTTCTAATGTTATTTGTTATTCCATAGTTTGAAACATTATTAGGAAGGTCCACTTTGAATGGGATTGTTTTTTCTTTCTCTTTCAGAGTGACATCTCTTATTAGTGACCTGGGGCCCACAAATATATGGTGATATACAATATGTAACAATTCCAAAATATATCAAACCACTTTCATGTTCTTTTTCAGATTATTTCAGCCTCGTTTGTCTTCAGGACTTTTTGCCATTCATTTTAACCTAAGCTGCAATGGAGTTACAAATTTCAAATGCAAACTATCTGAATATATCTTACCTTATTATGCACGAGATCCTTCATTTTCTTTGCTAAACCTTCTTGATGCTGAAGTTTATATCTGCCCACATTCCATCCAAGTAATGGAATTAAAATCTGTGGGGTGAAACTTTCCCCAGTAGGAGATAGGAGCTGGTATATAAATTCTTCTTTGTCCCCAAGGTGGACTTCCCTGAGAAACAATTATTTGACCCTCTGCAAGAAAGAAGGATTGAGAAACAGTACCAAGTGATGACAGGTTTGGTATCTTATGTTGATTTTAACTTCTCCCTTTTTATTGCTCCAGTCTTCTTTTTATTTTACTTCTGCTTCCAAAATTACATTCTTTTTTTAAAATATTTTATTTATTTATTTTTAGAGAGAGGGGAAGGGAAGGAGAAAGAGTGGGAGAGAAACATCAATGTGTGGTTGCCTTTCATGTGTCCCATACTGGGGACCTGGCCTGCAACCCAGGCATGTGCCCTGACTGGGAATCAAACCAGCGACCCTTTGCTCCACAGGCCCATGCTCAATACACTGAGCTACACCAGCCAGGGCCAAAATTACATTCTTAATTGTAAAAAAAAGATCTTGCCTCATGGTCTGTTTTCTGATGAATTCAGGGTAAGCCTGCCACTAAGCTTGCAGTTTGGTTAGTTTGAATCTTTTTATTTCTGTGACTTTTTTATGCTTCTACCTCAAAAAACAACACTAACACCACCTCTGGCCTCTGGTTTTACTTAATGAACCTTCCTGTAATCCTGCCAACAGTATTTTTTTTTTCTCCACAGTAATTGATTTTTAGGTTACTTCTACATTCATCCAGCCCTTAAACTCAGTATGGCATAATGTTAACCTTAGCTTATAACTGTGTATTTCTTTTCAATTTCTGATCCAGAGAAATGGTTATTTTGTTTTCAAACATTATTTTGTTTAACAAGTCATCTTTCATTACTGTATTTACAGATGAGGGAGGGAGTACAAATTGACATGGAAATGACTAGAATTTCTAAACAGAGACATTTGTGTGAAAATATTTACAAAGATAACAATTTGCTCATGATGAATGAGGTAAGATTCTGATAAATTTATCATTTTGAATCCTTTTTAAGTTGAAAATTCTCTGAACACAATCAGCATCTACAATTTTTAGCTGAATATCTATAGATAACATCCCTATCTCTTCCTAAAATCGGTGCTATTTCTTCATTAGGGGCAGAGGCAGAAATTGGTGAGAAAGGAGAGAGGTCCTTACTCAAATCATGCACAACCTGGGAGAATGGTAGGCCCTTGTCTCAAAAGCCTATCCCCTCAAGAAACCCAGAGGAAAACCCAGCCGCCCTCAGTCAGACTAAAACCAAAGGCAGCATTGAGATTTCCTTCTCCCTTTTAAAATACTATCCTTTGGGAACCACATGCGTCTCCTGAGTGGCCATCTGGGTGTCTTAGCTTGTTCCGGGTTGCTGTATAGTTTTAGACTCCTTCCTCAGAACCCGTGTTTAGGGCCAGTGCCACCATTGGCCATGTGGCTTCCAGAACCAGAAGGTCCTGTAAAGGCACTGACCTGTACATTCACAAGGTGGGCAGAGAATAGTCCCTTCCTTCCTCTGAGTTTTTATTAGTTTCCCATGTGGGCCAGACCAGGTGTTTTTCTTAGGGCAAACTTCCACATGCTCCTGGAAGGGTTCAACCCCCAACCAATCCCTTCTTTCCTTCAGAATAGACTGAAAGATTTCTTTGATAAAGCATTTCCCTCTGCCACCATCTTGACCTCTATGACACATGTGCCTTCCTTCTCCTGCTTCCGCTACCAGTCAGGTACCAGAAGTGAGTAGGAGGGCTTCCCCCCGTGTCCAATTGTATCGCTAGCCTCGTATGTGGTCAGTGTAAAAAGCTTCCTTCTGTCACCATCTTTCCCTGAGGTGGGGATCTGTCACCAGGAGCAGATCATGCCGCTCTGAGGTGGTGCTTTCTTAAGGCACTAGATTGGTTACCTGGGCAATGAAGTCTCACCCTGCCTCGGGCAGATTTCAGTCTCCTCCTGTAGTCCCTGCTTTTCCACCATGGTCTGACCAAACTATCAGTATCATTACCACTTTAAAATAAATTAATTTCACTAGATTAAGGATGGGGATGGTGAATTTCAATGTTCAGTTATAAAGGTATCCTACTCAATTGGATAGTTTTACTGTATTAACAAATGACTTGTAAAATCCTAATTTAAACTTTCTTTTAAAACCACATCCTATTTGTTGCATAGAGTGTGCCATAGAATACCATATGTCTCTGTAACCAAGGAGCCACAGACATTTTGAAAGGCCGTGTACTATTCTGATTAACATAATTCCCCACAGGAAACAATCCTGTGAAACTTCAGAATACAAGGAACTGAAGAGTATGCTTCCTGGAGAGGGATAGGAGGAGAAAGAAAGGAGCTAATTGGTGATGGCATCACAGCATGTGTTTTCCCTCAAGGACAATGATGACACTGCTCATTTATTCAGAGACAGCCTTGTATGCTCCTTGGCAACTTTATACAGATTTCTTTTTGTAAACAAGTCAAGTGTCTACGCCTGAGACAAACAAATCTATGGTTTAAATGGTGCTTCGAAGACTAAAGGCCCTAGTAACAAAGCCAGAATAAAAGTTTATCAAGCTGGTAACACCTAATTCATTGCTAGTAGACTTAAAAGCTCATGTGTGGTCTGATATCAGAAAAGATGAAAATTAATTAGAGTCATTAAAAGAGGAATCTTGACAGCTAGTGAGTTTCATAAAGAAATACTGAGTAATGTATTTGATGGCTGAATACTAATCACTGTATAGTTGCTCTCTGGCAGGGTCAGAAATTGTAAACTGCCAGTCCAGGGAATCACGACATGTGGTCTGGCCATCTGGTAACACTTTCTGAGAAAATGGATATGCTCTATATCTTCCCTTCTTTGTTAAGAAAAATTATTTCAGTATCTATGGCTGAAGCATGGAAAGGTATAGTATTTTAAAAAAGGAAGCAGAGGTTTTTTTTTTTTTTTTTTTTTTTTATGCTTCATGTTGGTAGGGCCTCGATTTCTTTATTTCCTCACAAATATCTTGAGCACACAGAAGTAAATCCTTTGAGTTCCCCTGGAACAACTTGCCATGACGTTATAGTAAACAGGCAAATCCTTGGGGTAAATGTTAGAGTCATGGAGTCCTTTCTTTGCAACTCTTATTTCTGGGCCAGAGGCTATGCTTATTTAAAATATCCTCAAAATATTATAGATGCATTCAACCAAAGGTTACAGGATAAGGACTTTGATTAGGGGATTGATTCAGTCATTTGGAAAACTATGTAAATCCTGTGTTGGTGATATGGGAGAAATAAAAAAAAGCATACATAGTTTTCAAAGTAGACTATTAGAGTCTAAAAAGAAACAACAAGTATAAAAACTATAATTTATGATACATTTATTATATGTATCATATTTATTATATTTATGATACATTAATGTTCCCAATAAATGATAGCATTTATTGGGAACATTATATACACAATCATATTTAATAATTAAAGTGATACTACAAGACATGTACCATCATGTCCCTTTTGCAAATATTGAATTTGACATTCACACAGAATTAGTGATTTACCCAAGGTCATATAGTTAGTGAATGCCCGAGCTCAATTCAAACCTATGTTATCTGACCATGTAACCCAATGGATAGCTAGCTGTCCAATTGTTTTATTGGAGGATGAGTGATAGGATCTCCTATTTCCTCATAGTGATGGTGTCACCCCAGAGTGACTATTTTTAAGGTATGCACTCATAAATTAAAATAAAACTATGTACTCAAAGGGAATAAAACATCTTCAGTCTTTTGTGGAACAAGTTACTAAGACATTCTGAAAACACAGTTCTAGATCTTGAACACAGGGATCTTTTGATTTCAATCTTAGCTGGAAATCTTCCTGGTATAAAGAAGTGAATTGAAGATAATGTAGTTGGATGGGTTGGTCAGTTCTTTGATATCATTCTGGCTGCATATCTAATTATTTCTGGAATTAAAACAACTGACCTTGCCTTACAAATAGTCTAAAAGAATATAAATGCAGTTTTAGCAACCATTCAAAGCCAACCTGTCCTTCTTACCAATACCCAACCCCCCATTAATCTCAGAATGTTTGCAGATATTATAAAATACTAGCACGTTTCAAACAGAAACCTCCTGCAATTAAGAAAAGAAAGGATATTTGTCTTTCACTACCTGGCTTATTTCTCTTAGCATAATGCTCTCCAGACCCATTCATGCTGTTGCAAAGGGTAGGAGGTCCTTCTTTCTTTCTGCTGCATAGTATTCCATCCTGTAAATGTACCATAGATTTTTTTATTTATTCATTTACTGATGGGCACTTAAGTTGCTTCAAACACTTGGCTATTGTAAATTGTGCTGCTATGAACATTGGGGTACATACTACATGATTTCATTTATAAGTGGAACCTAATCGACAAAACAAACAAACAAGCAAAATATAACCAGAGACATTGAAATTAAGAACAAACTGAGAGCAACCAGAGGAGAAGTGAGAGGGAACAATGTGGGTTAGGGGGGAAGGGTTTTCAGGAACATGTATGAAGGACACATGGACAAAATGGAAGGGGGGTAGGATCAAGGGTGGGAAGTGAGGATGCCTGGTGTGGGGGGAAAATGGAGACAATTGTACTTGAACAGAAATTTAAAAATGTGGAAAAAAAAAAGAAAAGAAAGAACAAATGTAGTTATTCTAGGTATCTAATAATAATAGGCAAATATGCCCCAAACTCCTTCCTTGAGAAAAGTTGCATCCTTTCTGTATGTCTTCGATATGTTAATTTTCTACCTTGTGTTCCCTGAAATGCAAGCTTAAGTAGATGATTCACCACAAGGGAAAAATGGGAACTATTTGGATACAAATCAAGCAAATGAAAAACATTAAGCATATTTTCCACAAGTAATAGTAAAAAGTTTTAGCCATCTGAGTGGATAGCCTTAAATTATTCCTTCTGCCAGAAACATAATTTAGATTTCAGCTATTCTTTTATAAACTAGGGAAGTTTGTATTATTATACATGACACATAGCTGAAATTGTAAAATGGAATTTAAAACTGTGTTTCTATGTACATTTATGTATATTATATATATGATGTTATGCATATGTGGTATTTTTTTTACCTCATGATAATATTGCCAAAATAATTTGTAAAAGAGCTCTTTTTAATTGGCTTAAATACAAATAAGCAGTCAAATTAAATATTCTTTCAGAAAAGAAGCAACTAACAAAATGCCTTTCAAGATCATATGGCTTTGTTAATCTTTGGCATATAAGAATACTGTTGGTTGGCAAAATAAAACAAAAAAACAAAACAATAAGTATGCCATCAGATTTGTCATCATTAAACATAATGCAGGCATACAACTATTAATCTATTCATTTTTAATAGACAAATTTATGTTATCTCTCTGTTATAAAAATTTGTCTGCAAGGAAAACAACTTAAGATGATGGCTAGCCGTTTAACATCTCATGAAATTTTTAATGACTAATCCAAGGAAAATTGTCAAAAACTGAATTAAATAGATGTAAGTGGGATAAAAGTTTATAAATTAATTTTCAACAATAATTATGCTTTATAATGTTTACTTAAATATAATTTCCAAATATCATATGGCATTTGTCTTTCACCGTCTGGCTTATTTCATGTAGCACAATGCTTTCCAGTTCCATCCATGCTGTTGCAAAGGGTAGGAGCTCCTTCTTTCTTTCTGCTGCATAGAATTCCATTGTGTAAATGTACCATGCTGTTTTTATCCACTCATTTGCTGATGGGCACCTAGGTTGTTTCCAGCACTTGGCTGTTGTAAATTGTGCTGCTATGACCATTAGAGTGAATAGGTTCTTTTGGATTGGTGTTTCAGGGTTCTTAGATATATTTGGTAACTTTCACTCTTAGAGTTCTTCAAAGGTAAGTTAAATGATGGTTATTCATTGGCTATCTAGATCACTTCCTCCCCCCCCATTTTTTCCTGTTTTATTGATCTGTAAATTTTATTAATTTCAAAGATACAACATAATGATTTGATATATGTACTTACAACTGGAAATTCATACCTTTTGACCCCTTTCTCCAGACTCCCACCCCAACCCCTGCCTTTGGCTATCACCCATCTTTTTTCTCTTTCTGTGACTTTCAAACAAGATGAAATGGTTAAACATTAATAGCTAAACATAAGTTTATGTAATTTTGGCTTCTTAATTTTTACAGAGATACTAGGGTCAATTAGATATTTGTTTTTGTTAGTAAACATGTTTTGTGCCACATTGAAAAATTATACTGTGAGGAAGCATATACTTCTAGAAATTATGAAATGATTTATTTGTATGATTGCTAATCTACAGAATGCTGGTGTGCCAGAGTTCACAGTTGCTACCAGTGCTCTATGTCTCTAAAGAGATGTTATTCTGAAGAAAACAACAACAAAGAATAGACTAGACAGATTTTCCCCTTATATGCTTCTGTTTGTCAATCACATAAAGTTAGAAAGACTATGCCTTTTCCTCCTGCTCTTATTACGTTTTCATTTTAAGAAACAGCTCATTATTTCCTTATGTTTCCCTCACAGCTATTGCTGGGTATGTCAGGGGAGGAAATGTTAGTGAGTTGAGGCAAAATTCAACCATTTCTACATGTTGATGAGCTGACAGATGGAATATACCTGGACATTTCTTTTTTCAATTCTCAGGGAAATCCTTCTTGAGTTACACTTCTGGAAAAAGGGAATTTGTAAATCTCAGGGCAGGTGAAATATTGAGCCAATGGCACTATGGTGGTACACCAAGCAAAGTTGGGATTTGGAGTCTGACCCAATAGATACATTTATTAGTTGACATCTATTCAACTGTCATTTCTTGATGATTTCATTTTAATTCATTGACATTGTTGCTAGACTCAGCACAGGAATCCATCACAGACTACATAAATTCTCTGATGAAATAAATGGAAAATCATTTAGATTACAAATTTCAAGAGTAAGAAACAATTCTCAGTATTTGTCATATGTTTTATAAAAGGAAAACAAGTTGAAATCTCAATCAAATCAAAGGCTGGTGATTAGAAAGACTTCCGCAGCTGGCAATAAAATAATGAGGTTGCTTCCTAAGGAAGAGGAAAATCTGCCTCCTGGAAAAAATAGAAGAGGTTAAAAATTTTCCCTCCCACCCAGTAGTTCAAAGGATGGAAATCAATTTCTGTTTATACACAAAAAGAAACAGGATATTTATTTTTTCTAAGAAAAATTATCATTATAAAAAGTAACACCCTGACTGGTGTGGCTCAGTGGATTGAGTGCTGGCCTGTGAATCAGAGAATGACTGGTTCAATTCTTAGTTTGGAGCACTTGCCTGGTTTGTGGCCAGCCCCAGTGGGAGTTGCATGGGAGGCAACCACACATTGATGTTTCTCTCCCTCCCTTCTCTTTTCTAAAATAAATAAACAAAATTTTAAAAAGTTACTATTGTTGAAGATTTACACGAGGAACTTCCATATAGAATAAACAAGGAATATGGAGATCACAGTATTATAGACAGCATAAGCTATATGCTGTCAAATCGACCTACTACTCTTCACGTAGAAGGACAATTGTATCTGAAAAGGTTAAAGGATTTATCCTGAATTTCACCACTTCTAAGTGGTAAACTCAGGCCAGAAATCAAAGAATATTTCAGCTACACCACAATGCTACTAAAAGGTATGGAAAGGGGACAAGGGAATTATGTTTCTCCTTGTCGATATATGTATGTTTGTTTTTTATTCCTCTTAGAACAAATGATCCAATTTAAGTCTATTATGTAGCAAAGATGGTAAAGAGAGATCACAAAAGATTCATTTGCTAAATGTGATTCATTTTATGTAGAAGTATATATTTTGTTGAATGGGCTGTATGCTCTTTGAGGACAGTTACAGTTGTGCTTTCTTGCCTTCACCACCTTTCTTGCTTTCATAGCTTGAAGTATTTGAATACAGCAAATTTATATAAATGAGGAAATCAATTTGTATCATATATCATTTTGTAGTCATGTTTTGCAAATGTAAAATGTAAGATATGTGTCATTCTCAGAAAAATTCTATTATACTCTTAGCAATTCTTGCAAATGTAAAGAAAATAGATGTGTTAGAATTATACATAATTAATTGTTTTAGGCAATATTTGTTTAATATGGTATAGTTCAGTTCATATTGACAAATATATTTAAATAATTTTTACTATTCACCTTATATTTTCTTTTTCCATTGTTCACTACCTCAAATCAAGATTTGTTCCATCACAATTCACCCCCATTTTACCCTCTTCTACATTCCCCCACTCCACTTTCCCTCTGGTAATCAACTTACTGTTTGTTGTCTTTGTTCACGAAGTTTTTTTTTTTCTTTAATGCTTTCACCTTTTTCACCCTGCCCCCTACATCTTCTCTTCTGAAGCTGTCAGATTGCTCTTTGTATCTAAATGTCGGTTTCTGTTTTATTTGATTTTTGTGATGTTGATTTTTGTGATGTTGAGTTTTGTATGTTCTTTATAAATTTTGGATATTATCCCATTATTAGATGTACCATTGGCAAATATGTTATTCTGTTCAGTGGGTTTTCTTTTTATTTTGTTGATGGTTTCCTTTGCTCTGCAAAATCTTTTAAGTTTGATATAGTCTAATTTGTTTATTTTTTTCTTTTGTTTCTCTTGCCCAAAGAGATATATTGGTGAAAATATTGTTATGAGAAATGTCCAAGATTTTACTGCCTATGTTTTCTTCTAGGATATTTATGGGTTTGAATATAACATTTAAGTCTTTAATCCATTTTGAGTTTAATCTTGTGTGTGGTATAAGAAGGTGGTCTATTTTCATTTTTCTGCATGTATCTGTCCAATTTTCCCAACACCATTTATCAAATAGAATATCTTTATCCCATTGCCTATTCTTGCCTCCTTTGTCCATATCAATTGACCACATAAGCATGAGTTTATTTGTAGACTCTATTCTGTTCCATTGGTATATATGTTTGCATTTATGCCAATACCATGTTGTTTTGATTACTATGGCCTTGTAATATAGTTTGATGTCAGGTAGTGTGATTCCTTCAACTTTGTTCTTCTTTTTCAAAATTTCTGTGGCTATCCTGAGTCTTCTGTGCTCCCATATAAATATTTGAATATTTGTTCTAGTTCTATGAAATATGCTATTGGCATCTTGATAAGAATTGTGTTGTATCTATCGATTGCTTTGGGTAGTATAGTCATTTTAATGATGTGAATTCTTCCTATCCATGAACACAGTATATCCTTTGACTTCATGGTAAATTCTTCAATGTTTTTCTTCAGTGTCTTTTAATTTTCCAACTACAGGTCTTTTTACCTCCTTGATTAAATTTATTGCTACGTATCTTTGATGCTATTATAAATAGTATTGTTTTTTTCCATTTCTGATAGTTAATTAGTGGTGTACAAAAGTGCAATTGATTTTTTTATATTTATACTGTATCCTCCTACTTTACTGAATTAATTTATCAGTTTTAGTTGCTTTTTGGTGGAATCTTTAGGGTTCTCTAATTTGTATTACTTTGTAACTCCCCCCAAAATAAGCATGGATCAATGGTACAAAACTTGAACATCAATACATGACAGAAATAGTAATGATAGTGAAATATTGTTTCTTAAAACAGTCATAAAATCAAATTATGCTTTTATATATTATATATAATATGCATATGTTTTATATAATATACATTACATACTACCTTTACCCTATTGCATATATATGACAAGGATTGTCCAGAAAGCATCCATCCATGTTGGTCCAATGTATCCATTGTACATAGGATGATGACGCCTCAGTCACCCTCAGAGTAGTCACCTTGGGACCTCACGCAGTTCTCCCAGCATCTCTTCCACTGTTCAAAACACTGAAAAATCCTCTGTTGGAATGTCCATAAGCTGCACTGTTTTATTTCTTAAATGTCATTGATGGTCTGAAATCTCTGTATTTTCAAAGGTGATTTTAGTTTTAGGAAAAGCCAGAAATTTCAAGGCACCAAATATGGGCTGTAGTATGGATGGAGTCATCTGGGTGATTTGATATTTTGCCAAAAAACTCTGCATAGGACATGATGCATCAGTGGGAATATTGTCATAATTAAGTCTCCAATCTCCAGTTGCCCATAGTTGTGGCCTTCTGAATCATCTGAATAATTTCCCTGGAGGAATGTTCAAGCTTAATGCAAAATTTGAAACAGATTCATTGATCTACTGGCTCAGTCACTTTTAATGTGATGGCTACACAGTACACATGCTCACTCAATGTGTCTACTGTACCCACTGAGTAGTACAGTGAAGAGATCATTTTTCATGAATGCCCATTCCACTCCTTCCTCCTTGGCTACCAGGTCACATCAATGCCATGCACACCATTCTCATTATATTATCAATGGCTGGACTTTTTCCAGACAGAATATATATATGGAGAGAAAGGGAGAAAGATTTTGTGATGATGGTACATGTGACTTAACAAATGTGATGATACTAAGGAAACAGACAAAAAGTATAGAGTGGGTTGAAGATGAATTTATACATTTTTAAACATCTTGTCAGTTGGCCTTCCTCAGCAGTGACCCATTATCACGAGTTTCTTATATATAGCCTGTCATTTAAGGGATACAATACCTTATTTATTTTGGTTTTGAAGATAAGATAGCAGAATTGTATAAGATGACTGAACTGTGATGCAAACAGCTTGATTACCAAGACTTTGACTCTTTTGGAACACTTGGTAATGCTATTTGCTCACTAGAGAAATAAATAAATGACAATTGTTTGGGCATATTTAAACACCATATCTGAAAGTTGCAAAAGAATATTAAAACACCTTTCCTAGAATTGAAAGAAACCAGAGAGTAGACGTGAAATTCATTTATATCTAGTGAGCAGTGTGAACATGCAGCCATCCAACTTTTGCATATGATACATTCATCAACATAGCCACTGAAAAGGTGCTGAAAGTATTCTTAAATAACAAATATCTACCTTTTGTGACAGCATGGATGGAACTGAAGAATATTATGCTAAGTGAAATAACCCAGTTTGTGAAAGACAAATACCATATGATCTCACCTATAAGTAGAATGTAATGAACAAAATAGAACCACAGGCATGGAAACATGAAACAGACTGAAAGTGACTAGAGAGGAGTGGGGAGGGGATAATACTAGAAAAAGGGGAAGAGACTAGACAAAGAACGTGTATGAATGACCCACAGACATGGACAACAGTGTGGGAATCAACTATGGGAGTGGTGGTGGGATGGGTGGATGAGAGCAAAGCAGGAAAAAATTGGACAACTATAATAAAATAACAACAAAAAAGATTAAATAAATAAAAATATGTTTTTAATAACTTGTGGTGTAATTTTGATACAAATATCTACCAATATTTGATGGAGTCATGACATAATTATATTTTATAAGCAAGAAAGTTAAAATTTTCAAACTTCATTTAAATAAGGCCTGACAAAAGATGACTGAATATAAAAACTGACCTATTAGTTAAACTTGTTATAATTGAACAGACTATAGACGCATCTGCAAAAGTCTGCAAAAAGTGAATTAATTTTAAAATGGCATATATTCTTGTTATTTAAAATTATAATTAATTTTTCACTTACCTAAATGCGATAGTCCTCTGTGTGGTAAATGCCCTTTAATTGTTGACTATGCCTAGATTTTGTCAAACACAGGGCTAGATGAATCAATACAGTTCTCTGTATTTTCTCACTGTCTTCTTGATGCCCTGCTCTTTTCACTGTAATCTCTAACAAAACTGTTAAACAATAAGCCAAACCTGTCATTACTTTTCTTTTACTAAACATCCCTCACACCTTCTTAAAGTAACTAGAACCAAACTTTTCACCAAACAGCAAATGCCTGTTCCAATAGATGCTTTTTTCTTTATTTTGTTTGGTTTTTAAATATCTAAAAATTTTTCAATTGTAGTTAACATATAATATTATATTAGTTTCAGGCTTACAACTCAGTGATTAAACATTTATATAGCTTACAAACTGATCACACTAATAAATCTAGTTCCCACCTGGCACCATACCTATTTCACTTATATGTGGAATCTAAAAAACATATATATATTTGTTTGTATTTCTCAAAAAAGAAAGCTCATGTGGCTGCTACTGTCCTCAGCCTTACAGAACATCCTTAGGAGTTGCATTCGACCATTTATTTCCTTAGCCAACTCAGATGCTCTCATTAAGATATTATTCTATCCTCGAAAACTACCTGCTGTGTATTCTATTTTAGAAGTACACTTATTATTGCTGATAAAGTGTCATCTTGCTTTTAGAAACATTTATGGAAACAAGCATTCAGAAAGTGACAATTTTTTTGAAAGTCTGAAAATTTCCCTGTAGGAGTTCCAATTCTCAGAACAAACACAGGCTGAGCCTAACTAATACAACAACAAAAGAGCTAAAATATTGCTCAAACCATAATATCATGGTAATAATATTATTATAAGATGATATAGAATAATCACCAAGTTAGCTGCCCTGCATTGCTTCCCACTTTTTTCTAATGCATTACATTGATTATCTCAATTAACATTCACAGAAGTCTATATAAATGTATAAAGTGAAGCTCAGAGACATAAGGTAATTTTCCCATGGTTACCCAAATAATAAGTGGGCCAAGATGGGATGTGAATCCAAAGCATCTGCTCTTCTCACCACCCCAATCCATTTTGTACCATCCAGGAATGGAGCCTAACTTTTAAAACAGGTAGAAATGTGATAGAAACTTGAAGTAAGTAAGCTGAGCTCTGTCTGAGTTAATATGGTAAAAAAAAGCAGTGTCTTCTGACATTTTGCATCTGCTATATTTTTATCTACAGACATTTTTTGCTTTTGGCTTTTCAAGAGAAGATTGTACAAATTATAGAAATCTGAGAAGATATTAATAATTTATTTTTGCTTATTCTCTGGCAAGTACTTTACATATATGACTTCTTATTTTTAGGATAACCCTTCAAATTATACAGTTTAATTGCCATTGAGTGTATGAGGAAACTAAAGCTCAGAAGGATGGTTACAGAACTAGAACCAGAATTCCTATATTCCTAAGAGTCTTAATGTCTACATTGCTGTTTTAGTAATTGAAGGCATTTTGGTGCTGGTGCCCTCATCCCCAACCACATCTTCTCCTGAAGCAGCTTTTGTCATAAATTATTTTAAATTAAAATTAAATAGTAAAATATTATTTTGCAAAACCTTTTTTCAAAATATTAAGGCAGAATTATGAAACCTTACCTTTGATCAGACTTTGGGTGTGCCAAATTTAATTTTTACCAAATGAATATAATTAATAAATTATTTTAATAGAATCCAAACCATAGTTTGTTTTATTTGCCAATAGGTGGATTATTGAAATATACTCACATAAGATATAGTAGCTCAGAAATATGAGGCTTCTTTATTATATACAGACACCAATTACCAAAAGATAAAAGATACAGATTGCTCTCCTATCCCACCTCTATTATACACCAGCTTGTTTTTAATCATTCATTTATCGTTACAATAATTCTGTATAACACACCACCAAAAAACTCATGGCCTTTAAAATAATAATAATCATTTATTTAGGTCAGAAGTCTGTAGGTTGGCAATTTAAGCTGTACTCAGATAGATGGTTCTTCTGGTCTTAGAAGGGCTTCTTTATATGTCTGGTGTTTGATGGTTGATAGTTAAGTGATAATGGTGTCAGGGACACATGTCTTTCATCATGCAGCAGTCTAAACTAAGCCTGTTATCATGTTGAAGTGAGAGTACAAAGAAGAGGCAAAAACACACAAGCACTTTTTGAATGTTTTTCTTTTTTTTATTTTAATTGTTTTTCAGTACAGTTTTCTGTCTTTTACTCCCATCCCAGACCACCCCCAGTGCTCCCCACCTCCCTCCCCTTTCCACCCCCCTTAGTTTTTGTCCATGTGTCCTTTATACTTGTTCCTATAATCCCATCCCTTTTTCCCTGAAATTCCCTCCCTTCTCCCCTCTGGATACTGTCATCCCCTTTTCTATTTCAATATCTTTGGCTATATTTTGCTTGCTTGTTTGTTTAGTTGCTTAGGTTCCTGTTAAAGGTGAGATCATATGGTATTTGTCCTTTACTGCCTGGCTTATTTCACTTAGCATTAAGTTTTAGATTCTCCAGATAGTAAAAACAAATCACAAGGCCAATTCTATAATCTATAAAGGGCAATGATACAGAGGGGCTTGACATATATGGTCATTAATATAATACATATGTCATATTTCACTCTTGTCATAATTATTCAAATCCTTCCTACATGCAAAATATGCTTACCTCCAACCCAGGATCTCAAAAGTCTCATTAGGTCACATCATCAGGCCAGAATCCAGTATGTCATGATCTATGTGTGGTTCTCTGATGAGGAACCAAAAACCAGTGAAATATAATGACAATTTATTGGCTGCCCATATATGCAACATTCAGTGATGATATAGGGATTTGATAATTACAAAATATTCTTCTTCAGAAAGGGAAAAATGGGAAATCCTAGTGCTGGTATACATATATAGCAATTCCCGTTGGACAACTATGGCCCAGGACCCTACAAAGTAGGAGTGGGAAATGTTTCTTAGTTATATTCCATTATACTTCATGACAGTGGCAAACCAGTCCATTGTTCTCCATGTTCCATAACTTAACTCTCTGAAAAATTTTTTTCTGCTTGGTCATTTCTGAAGAGAGAATTGAAATATATGATTTCTAAGCAACTTTTTAGCCTGCATCCTGCTCACAGAATATTGAAGGCTCAGTTCTTCTCTGAGTTTCACACAATCTCATTCTTTTTAATTTTTTAAAAACTTTAATCCACACCAGAGTATATACTTATTTATTTTAGAGAGAGAGAGGAAGGAGAAGACAGAGGGAGAGAAAAGAAATATCGATGGGAGAGAGAAACATTGATCAGTTGCCTCCCATTTATGCCCCAACCAGAGATCAAATCCATAACCTAGGTATGTGCTCTGACTGGGAATTGAACCAACAACCTTTCTGGTGTACCAGACAATGCTCCAATGAACTGATATATTTAAATCACTAACTATTTAGCTTGCAAATCTGTGGGTTAATAATTTACAACTGACCTACCTGGGCCTTTCTTCTCATCTTGAGCTCAATCACCTGTTTGGAAGGGGGCTGGCTATCAACCAGGATAACAGCCATGACTGGGCCATGTTTCTTATATCATCCAACAGGCTAGCCTGGAAATTTTATGCTAAAGAAGGCAGAGAAAAAAAAAGGGGGCAGAAACAAGTGTTTTTTAAGTCATTGATTATATTAAATTTTCTAATGTTTCATTGGCCAAAACAAGTTTTATGGTCAATCTCAAAGCGAATATGAGAAGGAAATGCCAAATGATGTTGACACTGGAAAACATAAAAAATCTGGACCATTAATTCAGCCAATCTAAAACATTTGTTATATAAAAGCCTCAAACATGCTAACATTTTTTCCCAATAAGATGATAGACATCTCCAGGAAAAGAAATTGCTATGTCTTTTTTTGTTTTGCAAAGAATGGTAAAAAATATTTTTGAAATTGAAGATATGGAAAACAAAGTAATAGTTCAAAGAGATAAGGACTTAGATAAGGATTTTTAATATCCAATGCCTACAGGGTTCAGGAAAGAACTATAATTAATTAACCCAATGGGGGCAAGAAACAATCGATGGTGGTAGAAATTGTGGTGAATTAGAAAGCCACATTAAGAAAAGGCAGCCACTGTTCAGTTCTAGTAGATCATTATCAAATATGGGCAAAGTGTTGTCAGATGTTCTAATTTTTTCAAAAGAAATTGGAAATCAAATTTTATGTGAAATCTCCTGCTTTTCAATATTGGAAAATAGTGAAATAAAAGGTGAAACAAACAAAACACTGAGAAAACTATTTATTACTGCATGATTTGCAAAAAAGAATGTTCACAACTGCAAATTGAATCTGAACCATAGGTTGCTAGTTAGTGATATTTGCTTTAGACCTTTGTAGGTAAATGATCTTTAACTTTTCTTTAAATTTGTTGAGGTATAATTGACAAATAAAATTGAAAGGTATTTCACATTGTACACCTTAAGTATTTTACCATTTTGTCCATTACACCTCAATAGGATTCTCCCCATTGAGTTAGTCAGCACATTTATCTATCACTTCACATATTTACTTTTTTCTTTCTTTTTCCTTTTTTGGTGAGAATATTTGAGTTTCACATTCTAGAAAATTTCACTTATATAATTGTGTTATCAACTACAGTCACTATGTTATGCATTAGATTCTTAGAGCTTATTAATCTTCTAAGTTTGCATCCTTTTACCAATCTCTCTCTATTTTCTGTAACTTCCAGCCCCTACCATCTTCCTACTTTCTCTTTCCATGAATTTGATTTTTATATTGATTTATTTATTTATTTTTTAAAATATTTTACTGTTGTTGAAGTACAGTTGTCTGCCTTTTCCCCCAATCACTCCTCCTGACCCCAGCCATCTACAACTTCATCCCCTGACATCACTCCCCCTTGGTTTTGTCCACATGTCCTTTATACATGTTCCTGAAAACCCTTCCCCCTCCCTCCCATTATCCCCTCCACTTCCCCTCTGGTTACAGTCAGATCGTTCTTAATTTCAATGACTCTGGTTATATTTTGCTTGCTTGTTTGTTTTGTTGATTAGGTTCCACTTAAAGGTGAGATCATATGTTATTTGTTTTTCACTACCTGGCTTTTTTTCTTTTGTTGTTATTATATATATATTTTTTTTTATTTTAACTTTGTTCGAGTACAGTTTTCTATCCTTTACTGCCATCCCAGCCCATCCACCCATCCCTCCCCCATCCCTCCCATTTCAAACCCCGTTAGTGTTTGTCCATGTGTCTTCACACTTGTTCCTGTAAACCCTTCCCCTTCTCCCCTGAAATTCCTTCCCCTCTCCCCTCTGGACACTGTCAGCCTGTTCTCTATTTCAGTGTCCTTGGTTATGTTTTGCTTGTTTGTTTGTTTTGCTGTTTAGGTTCCTGTTAAAGGTGAGATCATGTGGTATTTGTATTTCACCACCTGGCTTATTTCATTTAGCATAATGCTTTCCAGTTCCATCCATGCTGTTGCAAAGGGTAAGAGCTCCTTCTTTCTTTCTCCTGCATAGAATTCCACTGTGTATATGTACCATAGTTTTTTGGTCCATTCATTTACTGATTGGCTCCTAGGTTGCTTCCAGCACTTGGCTATTGTAAATTATGCTGCTATGAACTTTGGGGTGCATAGGTTCTTTTGGGTTGGTGTTTCAGGGTTCTTAGGGTATAATCCTAGCAGTAGAGTTGCCAGGTCAAAAGGCAAATTAATTTTTAGTTTTCTGAGGAAATTCAATACTGTTTTTCATAGTGGTTGTACAAGTCTGCAATCCCACCAACTGCACTAGGGTTTCCTTCTCTCCACGACCTCTTCAACACTTGCTGTTTGTTGCTTTGTTTATGATGGTCATTCTGACCAGTGTGAAGTGGTATCTCATTGTGGTTTTAATTTGCATCTCTCTGATAACTAGTGATATTGAGCATCTTTTCATGTGTCTCTGGGTTTTCTGTATGTCCGCCTTGGAGAAATGCCTGCTCAAGTCCTTTGCCCATTTTTTAATTGGGTTGCTTATCTTCTTAGAGTGGATTTGTGTAAGTTCTTTATGTATTTTGGAGAATAAACCCTTTTCTCAGGTATCATTGGCAACTATATTTTCCCATATGGTTGGTTCTCTTTTTATTTTAATACTGTTTCTTTAGCTGTGCAGAAGCTTTTTATTTTGATGAGATCCCATTTGTTTATTCTTTCTTGTATGTCCCTTGCTCTAGAGGACACATCAGTAAAAATGTTGCTGCATGAAATATATGAGATTTTACTGCCTATGTTCTCCTCTGGGACTTTAATTGTGTTATGGCTTATATTTAACTATTTCATCTACCTTGAATTTATTTTTTGTATGGTGTAAATTGGTGCTTGAGTTTCTTTTTTTTAACATATCTGTCCAGTTCTCCCAAAACCATTTGTTGAAGAGGCTATTTTTACTCCATGTTATGTTCCTGCCCCATTTGTCAAATAGTAATTGACCATGGAGACTTGGGTTTTCTTCTGAGTTCTCATTGTGTTCCACTGCTCCATGTGTCTAATTTTATGCCAGTACCAGGCTGTTTTGATTACAGTGGCCTTGTAATACAATTTAGTATCAGGTATTGTGATCCCTCCTACTTTTCTCTTTGTTCTCAAAATCGCAGCAGCTATTCGGGTTGTTTATGGTTCCATATAAACTTTTAAAGTGTTTGTTCTATGTCTGTGAAATATGCCATTGGTACTTTAATAGGTATTGCATTAAATCTGTAAAGTGCTTTGGGTAGTATGGGCATTTTGATGATGTTAATTCTTCCAATCCATGAACACAGTATATGTTTCTATTTGTTTGTGTCTTCCTTGATTACTTTCTTCAGTGTTGTGTAGTTTTCTATATACAGGTCTTTTACCTCTTTGGTTAGACTTATTTTTAGGTTTTCTTTTTCTTTTTGCTATATCGAATGGGATTTCTTTCTTGATTTCTACTTCTGCTGTTTCATTGTTGGTATACAAAAATGCCTTTGATTTCTGGATACTGACATTGTATCTCGCAGTTTGGCCAAATTCATTTAATAGGTTGAAGAGTGTTGGGGTGGAATCTATAGGATTTTCTGTGTACACTATCATTTCATCTGCAAACAATGACAGTTTTATTTCCTCCTTTCCAATTTGGATGGCTTTTATTTCCTTTTCTTGTCTGATTGCTGTGGCTAGGACTTCCAATACTATATGGAATAGAAGTGGTGAATGTGGACAATCTTGTCTTGTTCCTGACCTTAGTGGAGAAGATTTAGTTTTTGCCCATTGAGTATGATGTTGGCTGTAGGTCTCTCATATATGGCCTTTATTATGTTGAGGAGTGCTCCCTATATTCCCACTTTGCTGAGTGTTTTTATCATAAATGGGTGCTGTACCTTATCAAGTGCTTTCACCACATCCATTGATATGATCATGTGTTTTTTGTCTTTGCTTTTGTTTATGTGGTGTATTACATTTACTGATTTCCAAATGTTGTACCATCCTTGTATCCCTGGGATGAATCCCACTTGGTCATGATGTATGATCTTTTTAATGTATTGTTGGATGCAGTTTGCCAATACTTTGTTGAGGATATTAGTGTCTATGTTCATTAGTGATATTTGTCTGAAGTTTCCTTTATTTGTTGTGTCTTTTTGTGGTTTTGGGATTAGAATGATGCTAGCTTCATAAAAAGAGTTTGGGAGTGTTCCATCATTTTGGATTTTTTGGAATAGTCTGGGAAGGATAGGGGTTAGCTCTTTCTTAAATATTTTGTAGAATTCTCCTATGAAACCATATGTCCAGGGCTTTTGTGTGTCAGGAGTTTTTTATTACTGCTTCCATTTCTTCTGCTGTTATCGGTCTGTTCAGGCTTTCTGCTTCTGCTCCATTCAATTTTGAAAGATTATATTTTTCTAGAAATTTGTCTGCTTCATCTAGGTTTTCAAATTTATTGGCATACAGTTCATCATAGTAATTTCTTACAATGCTTTGTATTTTTGTGCTGTCAATTGTAATCTCTCCTCTTTTATTTCTTAATGTGTTTATTTGGATCCTCTCTCTTTTTTTCTTGATGAGCCTGCTTAAAGGCTTGTCAATTTCATTTATCTTTTCAAAGAACCAGCTCCTGGATTCATTGATCCTTAGAATTGTTTATTTTAATCTCTATGTGATCTAATTCTGCTCTGGTCATGGTTATTTCCTTCCTTCTACTAGCTCTGGGCTGTCTTTGTTGTTGTTCCTCAAGTTCTTGTAGGAGTAGGGTTAGGTTGTTAGTTTGAAATGTTTCTATCTTTTTTAGGTAGGCCTGTATTGCTATGAACTTCCCTCTCAGGACTGCCTTTGTTGTGGTCCATAAATTTTGAGGTGTTGTGAGTTCATTTTCATTTGTTTCCAGAATTTTTTTCATTTCTTCTCAAATTTCATTCTAGTCCCATTCATTGTTTAATACCATGCTATTCAACCTCCATGATTTTGAGTGTTTGGAGTTTTTTCCCTTGGGGTTCGTTTTTAGTTTCAATCCTTTGTGGTCATAGAAAATGCTTGGTATGATTTCAATTTTCTTGTATTTTTTGAGGCTTGTTTTGTGTCCTATCAGGTGGTCTATCTTTGAAAATATTCGATGTGCATTTGAAAAGAATGTGTATTTAGCTTCTTTGGGATAAAGGGCTCTTCATATATCTGTTAAGTCCATTTCATCTAGGACTTTGTTAAATGTTTTTGCTGATATTTTGTTTGGAAGACCTGTCCATTTTTGACAGTGGGGTATTCAAATCCCTACTATAATTGTGTTGCTGTTGATATATTTCTTGAAGTCCTCCGAGATTTTCTCTATGTATTTGGGTGCTCCTATGTTGGGTGCACATATATTTACGATATTTATGTCTTCTTAGTGAATTCTTCCCTTGAGTATAACGAAGTGACCTTCTGGGTCTCTCTTTATGACCTCTTTTTTGAAATCTATTTTGTCTGATATGAGTATTGCTACCCCAGCTTTTTTTCCTGTCCCTTTTTCTTGGAAAATTCATTTCCGGCACTTCACTTTCAGTCTGTGTAGGTCTTTTGTCTTGAGGTGGGTCTATTGTAGGTAGTATATGTGTGAGTCATCCTTTCTTATCCATTCAGGTATTCTATGTCTTTTAATTGGAATATTTAATCCATTTACATTTAGAGTTATTATTGATAGGTCTTATTCATTGTTATTTCATACCTGTGTTTCTCTCTCTCTCTCTCTCTCTCTCTCTCTCTCTCTCTCTCTCTTTGTCTCTCTCTTTTTACTTTCTTTTCCTTAAAGCAGACCCTTTAGCATGTCTTGCAGAGCTGGTTTTGTGAAAGTGTATTATTTTAGACTTCTTTTGTATGGAAAGCTCCTTATTTGTCCTTCTATCTTCATTGAAAGTCTTGCTGGGTAAAGTATTCTTGGTTGCAGTCCTTTGGTTCTCATTACTTGGAATATTTCTTGCCATTTTCTTCTGGCTTAGAGCGTTTCCATTGAGAAGTCAACTTCTAACCATAGCAGGGCTCCCTTTTATGTTACTTATTTTTCTCCGTTGATGCCTTTAAGATTTTCTCTTTGTCTTGGTATTTTGCCATTTTTATTATGATGTGTCTTGGAGTGTGCCTCTTTGGCTTCCTGTTGATTGGGACTCTCTGTTTCTCTTGGATTTGTGTGACTTCTTCTCTCGTCAAATTAGGGAAGTTTTCCATCATTACTTTTTTCAAATTGGTTTTCTATCCCTTTCTCTTCTTCTTCTCCTTCCGGTATGCCTATTATTCAGATATTATTACATTTCATATTGTCTTGTATTTCTCTTAATCACTCTTCATTCTTTCTGAGCCTCTTCTCCTTTTCTTGCTCTTTCTGGATGTCTTTTTCTACTTTGCCCTCCAGCTTGCTGATCCAATCCTCTGCTTCATCTATCCTGGTTTTGATTTCTTCTACTGTATTCCTCATTTCAGATATTGTATTCTTCATTTCCTCTTGTCCCTTGGTGATAGTTTCTATTTCCTTTTTCATGTTTATATATTTTGCCTCAAGTTCATTGTAGTTTCTCTGTAGGTTCTGGTAATTTGCTGTGAACTCATGGAGCTTCCTGATAACCATTGCTTTGAACTCAATATCTGATGGTTGAATAGCCTCTATTTCATTTAGCATGCTTTCTGGGGCTTCTTCCTTTCCTTCATTTGGGAATTGTTTCTTTGTCTTCCCATTGTTTCTGAGACTCTTCTTGTTGGCCTCAGCTTCTTAAATTGATCTGTTCTGACTCCCTGGGTTTATGGTGTGAGCTACTGTGGTAGAATACCTGTGAGATTCAGTGGTGCAGTCTCCTTTGGGTATCCTGGTGTTCATTGCTTCTATCTACTCTTTTTTTTTTTTTTTTGTGATCAGTTGGAGGGGTAAGGCAAAATGGTTTAGGACAGCAATAGAATATTCTATGTTATTTATGGTAGCAGCCAGTAAAGAAGAGAGAGAAGATCCTTTTGCTATGTGTAGTGTTAACCATGACCTTCCACCTAAGTAGTCACTTTTTAGAAAGGGTGGAATGAAGATAAGACTTTTGTTGGGGAGGGAAGGATTGTGAGATGGATATAGAAAGCAGTGAGGTTGTAGGAGGTCAGATTCTGAGGTAAGGTGAGAATAAAGGATAGTAAATAGGTGTAGTGTTTGAGAGAATAAAGTTAACCACCACAGTAATACAGTTCAGGAAACCGTGAAGTGGGCTATGATTTGGGAGGGGTGTTGTGTAGTATTTACAATAGTATGGTACAGCTATTAATTACAATAATATTAGAACAACAGCAATATGACAGAATCTATGAGATCTAGATACCAAAAATAGGGAGTATCAGACCTTCAATAGTGTGCTAATGGATCACAGGTGAAGTGAAGGATAGTAAATTAGCAATATACAATGAATGAGAGAACAGGGGAAACCTGTCCATTGATACAATATAATCAGCCAAACAAAGAAGACTTAATAGAAAGAAGAGAAATACAAAAATATTATTCAAATAAAAAATGTAAGAATAATATAAAAATAATAGTACAAATATGAAATAATTTGCAGGTTCTCTGTACTAGCAAAGTGAAATTTGTCTCTCTGTCTCAGCTGTTCGGATGCTCCCTCTTTTGGTCCAACTTTGGTCTTTTCACAGTTCTGTTTGTTTTGTCTGTTTTGTGGGTATTTCAAAAAAAAAACCCAGACTATGGAAGGAAGATATAAAATTGGAAAGAAAGTAAGAAGGAATAAAACAAGAAAGAAGGAAAGAGAAGGAAAAGGCATTGAGAGATAAAAATAAAAATTAAAAAATAAAAAAAATTATTTAAAAAGATCAAACAAACAAAGATCAAAAACACATAATTTTTTTTAAATAAATAAAATAAAAACCTCTTGCTGGTTTCAAGCTGGTCATACTGGTTTTCTGTTCTTGCTGATTGCAGCAGGCTGAGGGGCAGGTTTATAGATGTGGTCTCTGGGTCTCCCAGGTCTCTGGAGAAATGCGTGCTCACTCTGGATTTGGGTTTACCACCTGCAGGCTCTAGGTCTCCTTAGGGCTGCACACTCTCTCTGGGTCTGGGTGTGTTCCCCAGGTGCTACACACAGCTCTCTCTCCTCGGGTTGTGGCGGGCATGCACCCCTAGCAGGGCCACCTCTGGTGCCTAGGCTTGGGTGCACACTCTTTCCTGGGCTATGTGTGGGTTCCCACAGCCCCCATGTGTTTGTCACTCAATCCTTACTCCCCTCTGCAATTTCAAGCAACCAGGTCTTCACAGTGCTGCTCAAATCCCACTTGGCTGGGGAGGGATCCAACCCAGCTCTCTCCCAAGAGCCCTGTGGTCAACCCAACAGCCCAAGTTGGGGCTGCAGCCTCCCTGGTCCCAGTGATGATCTCTAGGCCTTTATTGTCCTGAAGCAGTCTCCTTATCATCTGGTTTTTCAATGTCCGCTACAATTTTTGATCTCCTATTTTCACATATGTTGTGGTACTCTTGGCTGTCTGTTCTGTCCCTCCATAGATCAGCCAGGTTTCTCTTCCATGTGTAGGGGGAAGTAGAATCTGCTCCCTCTTACCTAGGCACCATCTTCTCCCTCCTGGCTTACTTTACTTAGTGTAATGCTCTCCAGTTCCATTCTTACTGTATATAAATTCTACATGGTACCACGTACATGTGGATTTTTTTTTAAAAGTCAAAATCATGCACCATAGTTTTTTCATGAATTTGACTTTTTAAAAAAATTCCACATGTAGGTGGTACCATGTGGAATTTGCCTTTCCTGTCTCATTTATTTCACTTAGCATAATACTCTCTGGTTTTATATTTTCTTTATACATTCATCTGTCAATGAACACCTAGGTTGTTTTCATACATTGACTATTTGTGAACAATGCTGCTATAAAGAAAAGAGTAAAGATGATAGATGTTTTTTATTTTAAATTCAGTACATCACAAATGATTCCAATCTTGCAATGAGTTGAAAATTAACACATAAGCTAAGACTTTTCAATTTCCATGTAGATATTTTTCTTGTTTTGATAATGACCTTGCAAATAAATAGGTTATAAAGGTTAAACTTGGACAAAGCCCAACTCAAACTGGTATAGTCTTAATGAGAATCTGGCATAAGACCTGATTTTTCTTTCTGGTGTTTCCCATAAATATGTTATTCTCCTTAGTAATCGGGGGTTTTCCATAAATATGGGATGTTCTGAAAAAAATAATTAAAGAAAGGCTAAGCCACATCCATGATTCACAAACTAGGAATATCAATCAAATTAACTCTATTCATTAGCACAAAATATACAGCAAAAAATAGTCAGGTTCTGGTAGAACTCTTAGGTTTACTTTTTCTAGTATTGTGAAGAAATAGTGTGTGAAGATAGTAGAGACTTAGGAGGCTTAGTAAAAATGACTTGAACTTATGTAAATTTAACTGATTAGATATACTTTAGTAGCTATCTCATACTTTGGCACACTAAAGAAAGATGGTTTACAAATAAATGGGTTTTGTTGGACATGAACTACAGATGAATAAGATTATTTTAGCAATCAATTTGACAAGTGTTTCATATAACATTAAATTTTGTTCCATGGCAATAAAGAAAAAGTCTGATTAGTTTCAAACACAAATGGGAATCCCTTTTTCATTTCCATTCCTCAATGGTTTAGAATGGTGATCACAACCCAATTCTAGACACAAACTAAGGAGATGTCTGGCAGGTTATTTCTGGAAAAGGTTTCCTAAAAAATTCACGTAATGATGCAGGATGAGGTGAAATCTTCTATTGAACATTTCCTTATCTAGATATGATGGTTGGTTATGTCTTTCAACAGTGAATTATTATTTAGCATGACTTGAACAATCTGATTGAGTCACTGAAACAACCAGCTGTCACTCCACCTCTGGACTGTTTCTTTTGTGGGAGAGACTAAATTTATTTTTAACCATGTGATTTGGGTTGCTCTGTAAGTTATAACTGATGATAAAATGTTACAGTTTTGTAGGAGATAGGCAATTGAAAAGTGAACTTTAGGTAAATAATTTATTTTGAGATGTTGATATCCAGATTTGTCTCATTGTCTTTACATTTAGGTATAAATAAATGGTGCATTAGAAGTGACCTTGAAACACTTAAATGTGTATGTTTCCTTAAATTGTTATGTCATTAACCTAAGAACATTTGGAACCTAATATAATGTGAGATATACCTTCCTTTTTATAATACATAACATAATTTTGTTTAGGTTAATTTATATCATTCATGAATCATTGTGACAATGTTAAATGATGATATATCATGTAGGGTAAGGACCTACTTTTGTTTGCTTTACAATAATTAGCCTGATGACCTATATTATTTGAATAAATATCCCCTTATAACTGGAGATGAAATGTCATATTTTCAGCATTTTTTCTATATATACTTTTAGATAGTTGTGACTGTGCAACATAACAGGCATTAAAAGTCTGACAGATTGCATAATTTTATGTAGGAACTATATACTCAACTATCTGTTGAAAATATATCTACAAAGGTTTCTTACATTAGTGTGTCATTATAGTTTAAATATATAGAATGCATTTTAAGTGAAATATTTGAAAATTTTAAATAGTTTACCATGTTCCTTTTCTCTTACAGAGTGCCTGCACATAAAAAAAAAAACCTTATACATATAGTCTTAAACTGCCTCTTCAAAAATATAGTGATATAATTTGTTCATAGTTTCTAAGATGTCAATGTTTTCATATTAATATGTCTCTGAAATTAAGATGAATAATATGTTCTAATTTAATTGGCATTGTTTTTCTTCTTCCTTAATGATGCTTAACATAACACTTAGTCTTAGATTTGATTACATGCAATATTTGTAAAAATTTTAACTGTTCCTGGCAAGTATATAAAATACACAGACATAAGTTAGTGAAAGAAAGTCATGTAGGGGGTTGGTTCTGTTTGCCTATACTGTAGCAAGGACTTAAAGTAGAATTGGGGCAGAGCATGAGTACTTACTTTTTATACACAATGACCTCGTAATTTACAGCATGAGATTAGAAACTCTGAAAGGGTTTTTCAAGGGCTCAGTAGGTGGTTGATCCTTCCTTGGAGGTGGAGATGGAGGTGAGATTCCCTCCATTTTTTAAATCACCCTAGAGTTAGGATTGGTCCAGTTGTTGCTTTATTGGCCTCTCAAATGAGTCAAAACAAAGACATGATGTTAATGCCACTGCTATATTCTATGTGAAGTCACAGAGTCACCATCTCTTCTTTATTCCATTTTAACATGCCTAGTGGGGCTGTTGAGTCAAGCTCCCCAAGAAGGTTGTATAATAAGCCCACATAATTATTTTAGCCTTATAGAATGCCTCCAATTAAACAAAACAATGGCATATATTTTAAAAGTTATGTTGCTTTATGCTTTTCATCACAGAGATAACTGCATTACAGATAAATTGGTTTTCTCTTCTTTGAGTTTTTTTTTATTCCATTGTGAGTTACATTATGTCTACTTCTGAGTATGGCATTAGAAAAAAGTAGCACTACATTAGAATATGTTTGAAGTGACCAGAATATGAAAAACTAAAGCGATGCATTATCCCAGTTTTCTGGGGATTGAGAGAGTTTCCAGGATGTAGAATTTTCAGTTGTGCAACCAGGAAAACAAACTAAGGCAAGTTTATTGCCCTGAGAAGAACTAGAATCCATGTTGTACAAAGAAATGCTAAAGTGTTTTAGCATACTTATCCTGTTGAAGATTTTGGAGAAGGCATGATAAATTCTTCTGTATATATTTAAAGACTTCTGTCATTATCTTCTGTATAGTTCCAAGAGGTTACAAAGATCCATAGGTAAAGTTCAATTTTGGTTCAATATAAACAAAAACTACTCACAACAATACCAGCTTAAACATAGAATGGGCTAGATCAAGAAGTAGGTTTTGATGAAAATTCTCGAGTAATGGGAATTCAGTGTAAAGATGTATCAGGAGAGTTATAGAGAAGATATAAATTTTTGGAGGAGAAAGAGATTGGATTATATGGTTTTTAGGGTCCTTTTCAATTTTGTTTTCTGTGTCTATGATTCTATTAGGATCAGAGGATATTTGGATTTAAGGAAGAAGACCAATACATGTTTGAAAATATCTCGTTCATTATTAAAATATAATAGAAGGATTTTGAAATAGCAAAATAATGAGAAACATATGGTAGAAGAGAAATTTAAATTAATCCAAGGTTAGTGTAACAAGTGATGTAAGCTGTCAAGTCACTTTTGAAGCAGCCTCGGATAAGGGATCAGCCATGGATGAAGAAAGACCATTTTAGAAGAGAATGAGAAACAGTCGCTGAGGATGGTAAAGTAATTCAAGCATTAAATTAATTCTTACGTGTTTACCAAGGGATGATGAAAATATGCCTACTCTTCTGTGTCTCAAGAAAAGCATTTAAGTCACCAGGGTGACTGAAATGCCAAATACCCAGACAAGATCAGTGCCAAGTATTAACCCTAAATTTGCCTGCATGAAATTTATATATCATCCAAGAGAGACATTTTAACGCTGTCTTGGACTCCTTACATTTGGTTTAAGTAGCACCAGAGACTAGCAAAAATGTAAGTCATGCCCAAAATACTTCCATCTGTCTGGGACCAACCAGTTTTAATGCCCAGAGGGCAGAGCAGCCTTTTACAAGATTGAATGAAAAAGAACTGATTTAACTGTAGATCCTGAGGCACTAATACAAATATGAATTTCACTTTCAAAACCTTACTTCCATAACACAGTCAGCCTCAGTTTGATAATTTGCAAAATATTTCCACTACTATTTATTTATGTATATTAAAGATGATTTTTGTCTTTAAAATAATAGAGGCATGAGAGTGAAATGCAATCTGTTCCTAATAAAGTTACAAAGACAGAACACAAGCCCATTGCACTTACTGGATTCCTACTGAATGCACAGTTCTATATTAAATATTGTGGCACTAAAATGAAAAAAAAATAGGTCCATTATCTTAATTCAATAAGCTTACAGTTCCCGGAGCAAGACAGGACAAAAATATTTCAATTCAACAAATGTTAATTGAGCACTCATGAAGGGTGCTTTCACACAGTTGTTTTAAACTGGATATTGTCCACATGTTATAAGTGAAGAAATGTAAATTATCCACATGGTAACTATATGTATCTTTTTTCCCTGGACCCAGTTTACATGTATCATCACTATGAAATTTTAACAGTGCCTTTTTCACTTTCTAAATGTCCCTAAAATTTATTATAAATTATATGGTCACCACAATTATAACAGTAGTAGATAGCAGACATGAGATCAAAACGACAGTCTGCCCTGCTCCATGTGGCTCAGTTGGTTGGATGTTGTCCCACAAACTGAAATGTCATGGGTTTGATTCCCAGTCATGGCACATGCCTTGGTTGCATGCTTGGTGCCTGGTTTGAGTGTGTGCAAGAAGCAACCACACATAGATGTTTATTTCCCTCTCTCTCTCCCTACCTCCCCCTCTGTCTAAAATAAATAAATAAATAAAATATTTTACAAAAATAAAATAATCGATAAAATAAAATAATAAAGTGAGAGTCTGCTGTTTTCTTATGCTCTTTTGAACATGGTCTTAAATTGGATGTTCTACAGTAAGACTATAACAGAAATCAATTGCTATCTTCTGAAAGTCCACTGCTAACATTACAACTTCCAGACAATTACTCATTCATCTTCATGTAAGCACTTTTGTCCCTTTGTGGCCTAGGTTACCTACTCAGTCATCTCTTCTGCTCTTTTCTACTTATATCACAGTTTAATTGATATACCACACATTTCAATTTAGGACTGTAGAACCTCAATGTTTACATTATTCATGCATCCAAAACCCTGGCCTCAAGCTTTCTTGAGTCTAAAATCACAATCAATTTACATGGGACATCCATGCCCATGACCATTTATTAAATATCAAATGATTATTAGGAACTATTCTACCTTTTAAAAACTAAAACTCCAATACCTTTCATATACTAAAATCTCCTTTTATACCATATTTCCTACCATAATCACTGCCTGACCAACTTCTTTCAGTCTCATTCATAGTTACTTGCTGTTAAATGACCCCGAGTTTTCTTCCAGATAATCAAAGTATTTCTGGCCTCACTGTCTTTTCTCTTCACCCTGGACTCATCTATGAAAATCTACTCTGTTCCTATTTTTTTAATTTAAATAACATGAAAATAGTCATAAGTTTGTAGTTACAGCACCTCACATAAAAGCCTGTGTTAAACTGTATACTCAATATATACATGTTGAATAAAGGAATTATAATTGAAGGATTGACTGTTATGGGCTAAAATTTCTCCTTATAGTTCTCATAATGGAGTTATGAATAACATATCTAAATGGGTGAGCTACTATAATACTGGTCTAATTATGCTCTAATAATTAGTCAATTTCTCAGGTGAGCCAGCTTGATCCAAACTACTACATGAAAATAAAATAATATCCTGATCTTTATTCAGTTATGTCACTTACTATTGCCTTTATGATTAGATTTTATATCAGTACTTATAAAATTTATTCCCTCATAGGTACTTAACAACTTATTTTAATTGTTGGCTGGTAGGTATGCAGTGGCTGCTGACCTTTGGGATCATTCCCTAAACAGCAGGATGCACTATAGGAATAGTCAATTTATTGCCACAGTTAACATTACATATTGTATATAAGAGGTGCTCTATAATTTACTGATGGATACACATATTGTCTCACTCACACATGCACTGAAAATATAAAACTAATTATATAAAAAGAGCCAAATGAGAACATTTAAAAATATATTTTCAAAAATAGGTACTGTTTATTAACCAATATTTTCAAAATATAAATACTTTTATATAATAAAATATTTATGCATAAATATTTGACTATTTTAAATAGTTCTATAATATATAAGTAGGCTTTTGTGAAATTTAATTTTTACTCACCCTGAAATTTTCTTGAAGTACAGCTTTCTTTGTAGTTCTGCAACCCTTATTTAGCTTTACTGCAATAGTCCTTGGTAGGTTTATGTTTCTGACAGTGATAGACTAGATATTTTCAGAAGGTTCATCAATTGAGTACACCAAGATCTCTGTAAAACAAAAATAACACTTTGATATAAAATAATGTAATATAATATAAATTACAAATAGAGTGTGTGCATTCTATATATATGTGTTTTTATAGCCCATCTTCACTTAGCATCATCAATAGGTTCTCAGACCTGCAGGCAAACAACATAAAATGAAACCAATTTTACAATAGGCTACTTGATATAAACAAGAGTTAAGTTTCTATAGCATCTCTTTAATGTTATAACAAAATAGCATTGAATGAAACAACATTATTTGAGCACGTGATGTGTGTATGTATGTCGTTTAGAATTTATAAAAGAAGAGGATTCCTTTGAAACATATAGGGGTTTTAGTTGGGAATTTAAGGAGCTACCCACCAGTGTAAAGGCAGAGAAAACCCTCACAGAAACAGTCATGAATTAAAGAAACCTGGGATTGCTAGCACTTTTACCTAGCTATTTAGCAGAATAAAAATCAAAACATTTCTTCAGGAAGATAATTGATTTAAAACTTCAGATTCATCTCTAATTTTGTGCACAATTATTTACATTTAAATAAAAATATAACCATGTGCAAATAGATTACTTAAGACATTAAAAATATACACTAAAATAAACAAACAGAAGATTCATATATTGGAGTATCAAACAAGGACAACAGAATAATTATGAGTAACTAAAGTTAAACAATTAAAGAAGATAAAATTTGGCAGACAGCCAGAATCTAAAAATTATGTATAGACACAGACAATAGTATGGCGATTACCAGAGGGAAATGGGGGAGGTAGAAGAGGGTCTAGATGAGATAAATGGTGATGGGAAGACACTTAACTTGGGGTGGTAAACATACAATACAATATACAAATGATGTATTATAGATTTGTACACCTGAAACCTAAATAATTTTAATAAACAATGTCACTACAATGAATTAATGTAAAAAAAGAATCATATGGAAATTCTGGAATTTAGAGAGAGATGCAGTCTTCGAAAATATGAACTCAAAAAAAAAAAAACCCAAAAAACAGGTCAATGCTGATAAGACCAACAAGCAAGTAAAATATAACCAGAAACATGAAAATAAAGAACAAACTGACAGTGATCAGAGGGGAGGAGAGAGGGGAAACAAAGAGGAAGGGTAAAGTCAAGGAACATGTACAAAGGACCCATAGACAAAGACAACAGTGGGGGGGGTTGAATGTGGGAGGTGTGAATGGGTAGGAGAGGGGAGAGTAATGGGGGGGAAATGGGGACAACTCTAATTGAACAACAATAAAATAAGTAAAATTAAAAAAAAACAACCAATGGCAAAAGACAATATTGAAATCAGCCAAAGGCAGTTTATAAGAAGGCCCATTACCTCTCAAAGAGCACCCATAGGAGTAATAGCTGATTTTTTCAATAGAAGGCGCTAAGGGGAGAATAAAACAGTTCTTTAGGTGGGGATAAAAAGCAGACAAATGTAATTGAACAATAAAGTAATCTAAAAAAAAGTTCTTTAAAGTACTAAATGCAAAAACCTGCAAATTCACCATATAATTTACACTGAAAATATCTTCATACACTCAAGGAAAATAAAACATCTTCAGACAAACAGAACCTGAAAGAATTAATTACTAAAAAATCTGCAGTAAAAGATATACTAAAAGGGAAATGTCTATGAGAGGGAAATGATCTAAAGTAAAAGTACAATAATGTAGAATAATGAACTTTTTAAAGATAAATTTAAATGGATATTGACCACTTAAAGCAATAAAAATGCTAAATTAGATGACTTTAAATATGTATAGACTCAAAACTCATGACAACAGTGCCACAGAATGTACGAGGAGCATGGATAAAGGTAAAGTATTAAAAGGTTCTTATATGCTTGGGAATGAATAAAAGCATGAATTTATATTACACTTTAACGGGATAAGGTGCATGTTGTAATGTCTAGGGTAACCATTAAACAATATGAAATAATTTATTACTAACAGAGTAGTAAAAGAACTAACAGAGTAGAAAGGAAATAATAGGAAAAACTCACTTGATCAATTCAAAAGAAATCAACAATGGAGAAAGAGAGCATAGACCAGAACCAGCCAAAAAGAAAATACATGTCCACCATCACCAAACCAATATTACGAGAAATGTTGAACTGTCTTTGAAGAAAAATTAAGACTAAAAGCAAGGACAGTGGGGTGGGGATTGTCTTTGTGCACTGAGGTTGGATGGGTCAGGGGAAAGCAACAGAGGGAAAAATGGGGACAACTGTAACTGAACAACAATAAAAAATATATGCAGATAAAAATGTAATAAGACTGGAGGATGGCAGCAGCGAAGTAGGTGGGAGCTGAACCCACTTGCTCATGCACCCAACTGGGACACATAGCCAATCTTCTGAAGAACAGAGTGAACAGCCAATGATATCCCAGGCTATATAAAATTTGGAAGCCAAAGATTGCAGAGAACATTGAAAACAGAAGGTAAAAAGGTTGTGTATGGATGGTAAGGTCCCTGGGTCCTGCACTGGGACAACAGCTATAGCGGTCCACTGTCCTAGCAACTGGTGCCTGGGATGGCAGCTGCTGCAGAATCTTTGGAGGAGAGCTGGATCAGCTGGATCTTCACAGCTCCCTCTTCTCCCACAGCAGGCAAACCAGTCCTATACCAGGAAAAACCTCAATGCTTGAAGTCACTGGGGAAATAAAGACACAGTGGGAGATGTGCAGAGGCAGTGTTTCCCTCTGGGACTATGTTAAATGGCTGAAACAGTACCAGAGAAACTGGGAAGCCAGGTGACACTTGGAGATGGGAGAAGAGTTGGGCTATGAAGGACCCTGACCCAGATAGTCTTGGGACTGGTCAGAGAGTTGGGCTCTGTGAAAAGCCAGACATTTGTTAAGAATAGCTATGTAAATAAACAAACTAACCAGTAACTGAAGAAGACAGGGAAGGGGGACAACAGGAGAAAGAAGAAGAAGGGTCATCGAGGAACATGTATAAAGGACCCAAGTACGAGGTCAAGGTGGAGGGGAAAATTGAAAGTGGGAGGTGGGGTGGGTTAGGCCAGGGAGAGCAATGGGGATAAAATGGAGACAACTGTAATTGAACAACAATAAAGCAAATAAATAAATCCTTCTTTAAAAAATAAAAAAAGAGAGAATGGCCAGTGCAAACAAGGGGAATTTGCTCCAAAAATTGTTCTCAGCCACTGTTTAAAGAACTCTCCCATGCTCTGGCCAGGCCAGAGAAAACAGAGGAGGGGCACAACTTGTTCTAAATCAGTCTGTCTCACAGACTGATCAAAGGGGTGCAGCAAGGGTTCAGAGGGGAAGCAGTCCCCAGAGAGACTTAATATAAAAGGGGAAATAAATTGCACTGAAGAGACTTTGCAAGTGCGCAGTGCCCTCAGAGCAGCAAAGAGGGAGGAAGTGTGCAAGTTGTTTCCACTTGTTTCACCTCATGTACTAATCAAAGGGTGGCACAACAAGGCAGATTAAAGGCGCCAATGTTGTGCATATGGGCAGTGAGGGATGTGCAGAACTCTGAGGGTTTATGCAGCAAGTTTGACACCTGCGAATATTGGAGCCCAGATTCAGCCCCCAAAGCAAACCACAGGAAAGGGGAAAAAATGGAGCCCAGCCTGCCTCTGCCTGCAACACCCAGGAAGACCACCAGAACTCACTTGGTGGGTTCAAATTCACCAGGAGTTGCTGTGTTTTTGTTATTTCTCTTTTATTCCAAGTGTAAGACAATAAGACCTAGAGCTGTGAAAGGATCCAAGACAGATCCAGGGAGAGATCAGAAGTCAAGAACCACCAACAGAGAAAAAATTCATTTCACTATCCTATAGAATTTGCAATTTATTATTTTATTTTTATTTTTTATTGTTGTTTTATTTTTTATTTCTCATTCTTCTGTGTAGTTTTCATTGCTAGGTTTAATTGTTTCACTGGTTTTCTTTGTTATCCCTTTCATATTTCATCTTAATGTATTCCTTCACTTCATTCATATTCATATTTCATATCACTTTTGGTATTTTACTTTTTATTCTTGTTGTTCAGATCATGTATTTCTTGTTATATCATTGTTGTTCCAATTCCCAGATAGCATCCTTCCCTAGTCTTGGTCCATTTCACTATCTTTCTGACCTTTATTACTTTTGTGGTTAACTTTATTCTCTTGCACACAATGCAAAGTTTCTATCCCTTTTATCTCACTATATCTCACCATCTAACCTCTCATAAGTGCTCTGCTTTTTGGATTCAGCTCACATTCTTTTTCCTCTCCAACAGGAGTCTTACCTCTTTTTCACCTTTAAAAAGAAGTGGCTAGTTAGATGAAATATCATGGTTATTTCTATACTTCTCAAAAGGATCTCCTATTTGTTCTCTACTTGTTGGTACATTAGATCTCAAAGAATATTCTCCTGCTGTCATAATCCACTCTACCTTTGCCCTGCCCCAGGTCACATACAAGGTAGGGTGGAAGTTTTGAATACCAGTAAACCCAGTGGATGAGAGAACCAACCAGCAAAGGAGCCACCAATGGGTAAAACACAAGTACAAAAAGAGAGCCTACTCAAATAGATAAAGGGCAACCCTAGAGCATCCAGACAAGAAGATAAAAGAGACCACACCACTGAGTCCCACAGAACTCCTACCATGGAAGTTCACCCTATGAAGACAGCTAGCAAAGCAGAGCATCACGAATTACAGAAACAAACAAAAACACTCACTTGAAATGGGGAGACATACAAAGAACCAGCAATTGAAAGGAATGGAAGAATCCCCACCAAAAGAGCTCAATGAAATGGAGGTTAGCAAACTATCAGATACAGATTTCAAAAGAATGGTGATAAGGATGCTCAAGAAACTCACAGACAGCTAGAAGAAACAGAGATGAGAACTACAAGAGTATGTAAAAGGAAATAGAAATATAAACAAGAACCAGGAAAGATGAAGAATATAATTTCTGAAATAAAAACACACTAGAAAGAATTGCAAGTAGTCTGCATGAAGCAGAGCATCCAATTAGTGAACTGGAAGACAAAGTGGAAGAAATACTTAGGTAGAGCAGCTGTACACAAAAATACACAAAAATATGAAGACGGAGTAAAAGAACTGCAAGACAATATAAAAAGCAACAACATTCGAATCATAAAAATATCAGAAGGAAAGGAGCAAGGCAAAATAAAACTGTTTGAAAAAGTAATGACAGAAAACTTTTCAAACCTAGGGAGTGGAAAAACCACAAATGTTCAAGAAGCACAGAGTGTCCCAATCAAGATGAACCCATAGATCTACTATAAGTCACATCATAATTAAAATGCCAAGTTTTAAAGACAAAGAGAGCTTTTTAAAAGTAGCAATGGAGAAACAAGAAGTATACAGATGAGCTCTGAAAAGGCTAGCAGCTGATTTCTCAAAAGAAACACTACAAGCCAGGAGAGAATGGCAAGAAATACTCCATATAATGAAAAGCAAAGACCTGCAACCAATACTAGTCTACACAGAGGGGATCTCAATTAAAATGGAAGGCAAAATAAGAAAATAAGTAGTTTCCCATACAAAACATGGCCAAACCAGCATTGCAAGATATGCTGAAGGGACTGCTATAACGAGAGGAAGAAAAAGAGCGAGAGACAGAGCAACATAGGTACAAAAAGGGAAAAATGAATAAATGCCTATCAATATAACTTTAAATGTCAATGGATTAAATACTTCACTCAAAAGACATAGGATAGCTGAAAGAATATGAATACATGACCTGGACATAAGGTGCCTACAGAAAACCCACCTCAGAATAAAAGACCTACACAGATTGAAAGGGAAAGGTCGGAAAAAATATTCCAAGCAAAGGAACAGGAAAAAAAGTTGGCGTAACAATACTTATATCAGACACATAGGCTTCAAAAAAGCCATAAAGAGACACAGAAGGATGCTTCAAAGACTCAAGGGAAGAAAATATCAAGAAGACATAAACATTGGAAACATATATGCATCCAACATAGAAGCATGCAAATATATAAGCAAAATATTGGAGAAATTCAAGAAAGATATTGAAACACTTATACTAGTGGGGTTTAACACCCATTGTCAAAATTACATATCTTCCAAGCAAAATATCACCAAGGATATTGTGGCATTGAACAATGCCCTAGATCAAATGGACTTAACTGATACATATAGAACCTTTCATCCACAAGAAGCAAAGAACACATTCTTTTCAAATGCACATGGAACATTTTCAAAGATACCACATAATAGGACATGAAACAAGCTCAACAAATTCAACAAAATGAAAACATATCAAGTATTTTCTCTAGCCACAAGGTCCTGAAACTAGGAAACTGCCTCCAGAAAAAAACTCAAAAGCACTCAAATTTGTGAAAATTTAATGGCATGCTAATAAACAATGATAGGTTAATAATGAGATCAAGACTTCCAGCCAAGATGGAGGCATAGGTAGATACACTGTGCCTTCTCACACAAACAAAGGAAGGACAACAACAAATTAAAAAAATAAAACAACCCAGAAATGACAGAAATTTGAACTGTATGTAAGTCCCATAACCAAGGAATTAAAGAAGAATCATTCATCCAGACCAGTAGGAGGGGTGGAGACAGGTAGCTGGGCAGAGAGCATTTGTAGTAAGGTGTCGCTGGAGAACCTATGTGGGCAAGGTGGTGGCTGGTGGACTTGGTCAGGTGGTAGATGGTGGACAGGGTGGTCCCACATTCCTGTTCAAATAAACCAGGAGGAATAACTGGGGAGAGAGATAGATTGTGCAACCCAGGGTTACATTGCAGGGATAGAAAGCCTTAAACCTCTGACTGAAAAATCCTGTGAGGGTTGAGACAGCAGGCAATACTCCCAGACTCACAGGAGAGTTCATTGGAGAGACCCACAGGGTCCTGGAACATACACAAACCCATCCATCTGGAAATCAGCACCAGAAGGGCCCAATTTGATTGTGGGCAGTGGGAGAAGTGACTGAAAGATGGCAGAGAGCAGAGAAAGTGTCACTGTTCCTCCTCGGATCCCTCCCCCACAGACAGCAACACAATGCAGTGACATGGGTTGCCCCACCCTGGTGAAAACTTAAAGCTCTGCCTCTTACTACCTAATAGGCTCACAAACACAAAACAAAAAGGCCCAAATGAAAGAACAGATCAAAGCTCCAGAAAATGCACAACTAAGTAATTAAGAGATGGTCAGCCTATCAGATGCACAGTTCAAAACACTGGTAATCAGGAAGCTCACAGAATTGGTTGAATATGGTCGCAAATTAGAGGAAAAAAATTAAGGCTATGAAAAGTGAAATGAAGGAAAAAGTATAGGGAACCAAGAGTGATGGGAAGGAAACTGGGACTCAAATCAATAGTTTTGAGCAGAAGGAAGAAACATTCAACCAGAACAGAAGGAAGAAACAAAAATTCAAAAAAAGAAGAGAGGCTTAGCAACCTCCAGGACAACTATAAACTTTCCAACATTGAAATCATAGGAGTACCAAAAGGAGAAGAAGAAGAGCAAGAAATTGAAAACTTATTTGAAAAAATAACAAAGGAGAACTTCCCCAATCTGGAGAAGAAAATAGATTTCCAGGAAGTCCAGGAAGCTCACAAACTCCCAAAGAACATACCAAGGCACATCATTACCTAAAATTAAAGAAAAGGAGAGAATCTTAAAAGCAGCAAGAGAAAAATAGATAGTTACCTACAGAGGAGTGCCCGTTAATCTATTAGCTGATTTCTCCAAAGAAACCTTGCAAGCAATAAAGGGCTGGAAAGAAATATTCAAAGTCAGGAAAGGCAAGGACCTACATCCATGATGACTCTATCCAGCAAAGCTATCATTTAGAATGGAAGGGCAGATAAAGACTTCTCAGATAAGGTCAAGTTCAAGGAGTTCATCACCACCAAGCCCTTACTATATGAAATGTTAAAGGGACTTATTTAAGAAAAAGAAGATAAAAAATGTGAACAGTAAAATGACAACAAACTCACAGCTATTATCAACTGAACCTTAAAAAAAAAAAACTAGGCAAAGAACTGAAACAGGAACAGAATCACAGAAATGGAGATCATATGGAGGATTGTCAGTGGGGGAGTGGGACAGGGAGATAGGCAGAAAAGATACAGAAAATAAGCAGCATAAATGGTAGGTAGAAAATAGACAAGGGGATGTTAAGAATAATATAGGTAATGTAGAAGCCAAAGAACTTATATGTATGATGCATGGACTTGAACTACAGGGGGAGGGAAAGTGGTGGGAGGGCATATAAAGGGTTGAGGGGAATAAAGGGGGGAAATGAGACAACTGTAATTGCAAAGTCAATATAATACATTTTTAAAAATACCTGCAAAAATAATGAGATGAAGAAAGACATCAAAAAGTGTCTGGAAACAAATGAAAGTGACCACACAACACTTCAAAACTTATGGGACACAGCAAAGGCCATCCTGAGAGAGAAGTCCATATCAATACAGGCCTACCCCAAAAGAAAAAGACAGATTCATTTCAAATGAAAATATAACCTAACACCTATCTACAAAAACTGAAGGAACAACAATAGACATATCTGAGAGTGAGTAGAAGGAAACAAATAGCAAAGATAAGAACAGAATTATAAGACGTAGAGACTAAAAGAACAATCCAAAGGATCAATAAATCCAGGAGCTGGTTCTTTGAAAATATAAACAAAATCAAAAAGCCTTTAAGCAGATTCATCAATAAAAAAAGAGAGAAGACCCAAATAAACAAAATCAGAAATGAAAGAGGAGAGATTATAACTGATACCACAAAAATACAAAGGATTGTAAGAAATTATTACAAAGAACTATATGCTAAGAAATTTGAAAACTTTGGTGAAATGGAAAAGTTTCTAGAAAAGTATAACCTCCTAAAACTGAATGAAGAAGAAGCAGAAAACCTAAAAAGATGAATAACATCTAGCGAAATCAAAGCAGTAATCAAAAAAGTACTGGAACACAAAAGCCCTAGATGGGATGATTTCACAGGAGAATTTTACAAAATATTTAAGGAAGAGCTAAACCCTATCCTCCTAAGACCATTCAAAAAATTCAAAAGGGAAGACTCCCAAACTGTTTTTACAAAACCGGCATCATTCTAATTCCAAAACCAGATAAAGATACAACAAAGAAAGAAAACTAGAAAGCAACATTGCTGATGAATATAGACGCTATAATCCTTCAGAAAATATTGTTAAACAACATTCATTAGTACATTAATAAGATCATAACCATGAGCAAATGGGGTTCACCTCATGGATACAAGGATGGCAAAATAGTCACAACGGAAAAAACATAATACATCACATAAACAAAGAAAAGACAAAAATCACACGATATTATCAATAGATGTGGAAAAAAACATTTAATACCATACACCACCCATTTATGATTAAAACACTCAGTAAAGTGGTAATAAAGGGAGCATACCTCAATATAATAAACACCATATATGACAAACCTACAGCAAACATCATACTTAATGGACAAAAAGTAAAAACTTTTACACTAAAATCAGGAGCAAGACCAGGATGTCCACTTTTACCAATTCCATTCAAGATAGTAATAGAATTCCTAGCCAAAGCTATCACGTAAGAAAAAGAAATAAAAAGCATAAAAATTGGAAAGGAGGTAGCAAAACTGTCAGTATTTTTAGATGACATGATAATATACATAGAAAATTCTATAGACTCCACCGAAATCTATTTGATCTAATAAGTGAATTTGGCAAATCGAGGAGATAACAATCAATATTCAGAAATCAAAGGCTTTTTTTTATACACCAACAATGGAATATCAGAAACAGAAAGCAGGAAAAACATCCCATTTGATATAGCAATAAGAAAAATAAAGTACTTAGCAGTAAACCTAACCAAAGAGGTAAAAAATCTCAACTCAGAAAATTACATAAATGTGAAGAAAAATATTAAGGAAGATACAAATAAATTGAAGCATATACTTTGTTCATAGATAGGAAGAATTAACATCATCAAAATGTCCATATTACCCAGAGAAATTTGTAGATTCAATGCAATCCCTATTAAAACACCAATGACATATTTCACAGATATATAAGAAATATTTCAAAAATTTATATGGAACTATAAACAACTCCAAATAGTTTCACCAATTTTCAGAAAGAAGAACAAAGTAGGAGTGATCACAATACCTGACATCAAACTATATTATAAAGCCAGAGTAATCAGAACAGTCTGGTACTGGCATAAGAACAGACACACAAAGCAATGAAACAGAATAGAGATCCAAGAAATAAACCCAGGTCTCTATGGTTAATTATATTCAACAAAGGGGGCAGAGGCAAAAAATGGAGTAAAAATAGCCTTTCAACAAAGGGTGTTAAGAAATCTGGATAGCTACTTGCAAAAAAAATGAAACTCGATCACAAACTTACATCATACACAAAAATAAGTTCAAGGTGGATAAAAGACTTAAATATAAGCCTCAATACCATAAATGTCCTAGAGGAGAACATAGACAGGAAAATATCAGATATTCCACAGAGCAATATTTTCACTGATATGTCTCCTAGAGCAAGGAACACAAAGGGAAGATTAAACAAATAGGACTTCATCAAAATAAAAAGCTTCTGCATGGCTAAAGAAAACAGCAATACAATGAAAAGGAAACCAACAATCTGGGAAAACATATTTGCCAATGATGCCTCAGACAAGGGTTTGATCTCCAAAATATATAAAGAACTCACCCAACTCTACTGTGAGAAGACAAACAACCCAATTTAAAAAAAAAATGTTCAAAGGACCTGAACAGACACTTCTGCAAGGAGGACAGAGGAACCAGAGACATATGAAAGGATGCTCAATATCACTAGCCATCAGACAGACGCAAATTAAAACCACAGAACATATAACTTCACACTAGTCAGAATGGCCATCATAAGCAAATCAACAAACAATAAGTGCTGGAGAGGTTTTGTAGAAAAGGGGACCTTAGTGCATTGTTTGTGGGAATGCAGACTGGCGCAGCCACTGTGGAAAGCAGTATGGAATTTCCTCAGAAAACTAAAAATAGAACTGCCTTTTGACCGAACAATTCCACTGCTAGAATTATACCCTAAGAATCCTGAGACAGCAATTCAAAAGAACCTATACACCCCAATGTTCATAGCAGCACAATTTACAATAGCCAAGTGCTGAAAGCAACCTATGTGCCCATCAGTAAATAAGTGGATGAAAAAATGGTAGTACATTTACACAATGGAATACTATACAGCAAAAAGAAAGAAGGAGCTCCTACCTTTTGTGACAGTATGGATGAATCTAAAGAGCATTATGCTAAGTGAAATAAGTCATGCAGTGAATGACATATGCTATATGATATCACCTATAAGTATTACCTAATCTACAAAACAAACAAACAAGCAAAATATAACCAGAGACATTGAAATAAAGAACAAACTGACAGCAACCAGAGGGGAGATGGGATGTGATAAAGCGGGGAAACTAGGGGAAGGGCAGTAAGGGAACATGTATAAAGGATCCATGGAGAAAGCCATGATGGGGTGAAAATGGAGACAACTGTACTTGAATAAAAATTATATATGTATACATATATGTATATATACATATATATGTATATATAAGCAATAAATAAATATCTATCAACATTTACATTAAATGCAATGAATTAAGTGTTCCAATCAAAAGAAATGTTGGGGTTGGATAACAAAACAAGATCCTACATATGCTGTGTACAAGAGACTCACTTCAGATTGAAAGACATGCCAAATTGAGAGTAAAGGGATAGAAAAATATATTTCATGAAAATGGAAAGAAACAAAGAACAATGTTGTAGCAATACTTACACAAGACAAAATATATCTAAAATACAAAATAAACAGACCAGCAGAAGAGAAACAGACTCATAGATATTGGGAACATGTTGAGGGTTAACAGATGAGAGGAGTTTAGAAGGATGGGTGAAAAGATGAAGGGATTAAGAAGTACAAATTGGTAATTACAGGATTGGCATGGGAATGTAAAATACAGCATAGGAAGTACAGTCAATAATATTATGATAACTATGTGTGGTGTCAGGTGGGTATTAGGTTTATTGAGGTGATTAGTTAGTGAATTATATAATGTCTTATCTCTAGGTTGTATACCTAGAACTAATACAGTATTGTATGTCTGCTGTAAGTGAAAAATAAGCAAAGTAAAAAAAAAGTGTATATAGTAAATTGGTAGACATAAACCCACATACATCAGTAACTACACTTAAAACAATAAATGTAGAGTACAAGCAAAAGACAAACATTGTCAGACTGAAACCAAAAATAAAACCCAAACACAAGCCATTTACCATAGATAACAATTATAAGGAAATGTAACTTCTGGAAGTAAAGGGTGAAAAAATTATACCATACATACAACTAACTGAAAGGATGCTAATGTAACTATATTAATATTAGCTCTGAGGTAGAAAATATAGAGGGGAGGATATTAGAAGGTACATTTTGTAATAAAATGTCAACTCAGAAGGAAGGACAAATTTTAAATTTGCATGCACCTAAAAATACAGTTTAAAACTATGTAAAGCACACATTAGCAAAAGGAAAAAAATGTACAAACCCACAATCAGATTACGAGACATTAACACACCTCTTGCACTAAGTGACAAAACAACCAGACAAAAAATTAGTGAGGATATAGAAGATATAAACAAATGGTCTTCGTTTGGGCTTTCCCAGAAGCAGATCTGGATGAAGACAAGGATTTCAATGCTAGTAATGGATTCAGGTAGTACAGGAAATACTGGTAGTAGACCAGGGAATTGTTGAAGGAAAGGAAAGTGAGCCACTGAAGTGGGTAGTAGAGCTTATTCTTGTGAATCATCTCTGAGAAAAAGTTAAAAACAAACAAACAAACAAACAAACAAACAAACTTCATCGCCCCTGTTTTGTGTGGCTCAGTGGATTTAGTGCAGGCCTGCTAACCAAAGTGTCATCAGTTCAATTCCCAGGCAGGGCATATGCCTGGGTTGCGGGCCAAGTCCCCAGTAGGGGACACCTGAGACATAATCATACATTGATGTTTCTCTTCCTCTTCTTCTCCCTCCCTTGTCCTCTCTCTAAAAATAAATAAGTAAAATCTTAGTTAAAATCTTCAACAGTATTATCCCAAAGAAAGGGAAATAGATGTGGAATATTTATACACCTACTTCCAAGATTCATCAGTGAAAGACTACTATCTAAGGGAATAAACTCTCCAGCACTTCTGACCTACAATGTGCCTTTGGCAGCATGAGCTTCCACCTTTCTTGAAAATGCCCTTGGTCATAGCATTGTAAGTTGCTAGCACTTTGAAGTAAGCCAGAGCACAGGGTAGTGTCCCAAGGATATGAGTGAGGAGCTAGCAGCATCTGTTACAACAATTAACAAAAAATGACCTAATTGTCATTTATAGAACACTGATCTGAAAAACTGTAGCATACATATTATTTCCAAGTACACATGGAACATTTTTCAAAATAGGACAAATGCTGGGCCATAAAGCAAGTCTCAATAAATTCTACATGACTAAAATCATACTGAATATGTTCACTCAACACAGTGAAAGTAGAATTTAATAAGAAAATGATAGCCAGAGAAATGTCCGAGTGTTTTTATATTAAGTATATTCTAAGTAACTCACAGCTCCACTTTTAAGAAAAACTAATGTTGTCTATTGGGGAGGGAAAAACCTCCCCGAGAATATAAAAAATGTATGCCAAGACATGAAAATCATTCAGAGAATAATGGTAGTAAAAAAAGCATGCTCCATACAGAGGAAATAACATGTGTGAAGGTTAGAGAAGTCAAGAAAGTCTTCTTGGAGGAGGTGTCTTAAAATGGTCCCTAAAAGATTGCTAAGCTTTGGCTGGGCAGAGGGAAAGAAAACAAAGTACATCCAGGCAGAAAAAGAAATATGAATAAACACCACATGATAGTGTGAATGAACACTAATGAAATCTAGGTTCTTCATTGTGGAGCCATGGGGAATTAAGTTGGAGAAGTAAGGTGGGATCAAATAATAGTGCATAGGGTAAATATTTTATTTATGGACCAATATACAAAAGACGCCTGTATATATACTCATGTAGGAAGCTTCTCTTTATAAAGGGAAGCTTCAGTATAACATTGTTTAAAAACTTAAATTTACCCACAGAGATATTAAAAACCACTGAGTAAATATATTCTTTTAATAGCACATGTAAAAGTGGTCCACCTTCTGTTCCAGGGAAGGCGTTCCTCTGTTTAGTGTACATTGTAACAGCAGGTTGCTATCAAACTCAATATGATTTAGTAACAGATTGTTATAGTAGAACCATCTAAGCAAGCTCATTCTTGGACTTCCAGAAATCCAGCAGGAATGGACCATTTTGGTTAATTGAATATTCTATACATTCACCATGCAAGCACAGACTGTTTAGCAACATTTACAAAATCTGAGCACAACTCAAGTCAGTTAATGCAGATTAAGAACCCAAAATTCACGTGCTTAAATTCTCTCAGTTCATATCAGTTTATTTTTCTTTGATAATTCAGAACATTCCTCAGGATCTTACAGGTAGAATCTCAATCTCAAGGTCATTTATGAACACACTGGTTCTCACTAGATTGAGTTAAGAAATGTCAAGCTTACAAATTCAGTCAATGATTGCTGGAGAAAAGAATATATTTACTCTAAACTAACATGGGGCCCTGGTTGGTGTGGTTCAGTGGATTGAGTGCTGGCCTGTGAACAAAAGGGTTGCTGGTTGGATTCACAGTCAGGGCACATGCCTGGGTTGTGGACCAGGTCCCCAGTAGGGGGCACATGAGAGGCAACCACACACTGTTTTTTCCCTCCCTTCTCCCTCCATCCCCATCTATAAAAATAAATTTAAAAAGTCTTTTTAAAAAAAGAATTGTCCTTTTAAACTAGTATGGGGAAAAAGAGTAATGGGGTATTGGGAAAATCTTGAAGAACATCCTGCCAAGGGCTGTACAGGTTTGGAAAAGGAGAGTATCTCCTGTGCTGAGCATGAGGGATAATGGACTATGTATTCCCTCATTTTAATCATCATGGAAAATACTGCTTTAGTACTAAATCATAGTAGATACATTCTACAGCTCTGTTCAGTTACAATAATTGCCTTCTATGTCCTTAGTCTAGCCTCTCATTCCAAGTTGAGAATGGATCATCATCCTTGGTGTCTGTCCCCTCAGGTTCCAGATCTCCAGAGTTCTGTAATCCAGGACACTGTTCATAAAGAGATTAAGGTAGGACACCATAGTAGGAATCTACAGGGACAAGGAGGTATTGCAGTATATGCAGGATGAAATGGAGAACTCAGAAACAAGAGAAAAATATATTCTACCAGTTGAATTATTTTGAGGTCCAAAGAGTATTTTGGAAAGAACTAACATCTAGTAAGATTAAGTATTCACAGCAATTATTATTATTTTTATGTACACCATATAATGTTTATGAAATTATGCCTTGTTGATTAGGTTGCACTTATAGGTAAGATCATATAGTATTTGTCTTTCACCACCTGGCTTATTTCACTTGGCATAAAACTCTCCACTTCCATCCATGCCATTGCAAAGGGTAGGAGCTCTTTCTTTCTTTCTGCTGTGTAGTATTCCATCGTGTAAATATACCATAGTTTTTTGATCCACTTATTTCCTGATGGGCACTTAGGTTGCTTCCAGCATTTGGCTAATCAACAAAACAAACAAGTAAACAAAATATAACTAGTCACATTGAAATTAAGAACAATCTGACAGTAATCAGAGGGGAGGTGGGAGGAGATAATGGGAAAAGGGAGAAGGGTTTTCAAGAACAAGTATAAAGGACACATGCACAAAACCAAGGAGGGGTAGGATCAGGGGTGAGAGGTGGAGATGGCTAGGGGGAAAATGGAGACAACTGTACTTGAACAACAATTCAAAAATATTAAAACTAGAAAAATTTTAAAATATTTTTGAAATTATGTCCATTTTCAGACAAGGAAACTGAAGTTCAGTGATATTAACTAAGCTAAATAATGTATGTAAGGTAACCTATCCATACTCACTAAGCTAATACATTTTTGAATCAGTATTTAAACTCAGATTTGTCTGATTCCTTCACTGCTCTTTTCACCATTCCACATACTCTTGCATTCATTTTTGCAAAACCACAGGAACATAAAGAGAAAAGTAATAAAAGCTCTTCTGCTGAGTGCTATATGTCAGGTAGTGAACTAGGCACTTCCCACAGGTTATCTCATCTTAAAAAGTTTGAGAAATCAAGGTCCATTGAACTATGGTAGCATATCCAAAGTTACAAAGTAAGTGGGGAGATCAGAATTTAAACCTAGGCTTTGGTATTTCAGAGTCTACTTTGTTAAGCATTACATTATATTTGACAATAGGTAAACCATATATGTATGTATGTATGTATATATATTAACCTGACCTCTGGACCTCAAAATCAGTATGTCCAGAAGTCTTCATCCAACTAGAATATAAATACCCAATTAGGGAGTTGTAGTCATGTTTTCAATCTGTTGTATTATTTTGCCCCTAATATTCCATGAGAAGATACTGCAGTATTTAACAAAGAGGAGTAAGAGAGGGTTTTGTTCATGGATAATATTATGAACAATACTACTAATAATACTATTGGCAAAAGGCTATCTCCTGAAGCATATAATGCCTATTTTGAAGGGGCAACAACTGGATCAGAGCTCAGGTAATAGGTGGCAAGTAGTCTGGATGAAGCAGAGGATCCAATTATTAAGCTGAAAGGCAAAGGGAAAGAAATATCCAGGTAGAACCATTGCATGAAAAAAAAACAAAAAAAATATGAAGATAGCATAAGGGAACTGCAAGACAACATGTAACACAGCGATATTTGCATGGTAGGGATACCAGAAGGAGAAGAAAAGGAGTAAGGTATAGAAACCTTCTTTGAAAAAATAATGACAGAAAACTTTCCAAACCTGGAGAGCAGAAAAACCATGCAAGTTCAGGAAGCACAGAGGATCTCAATCAAGATGAACCCAAAGAAGCCTACTCCAAGACACATCATAATTAAAATGCCAAGTTTTAAAGACAAAGAGAGATTCTTAAAATTAGCAATGGAGAAACAAGAAGTAACATACAAATGAGCTCTGATAAGACCAGCAGCTGATTTCTCAACAGAAATACTACAAGCCAAGAGAGAATGGCAAGAAGTGTTCCAAAGGCCTACAACTAAGAATACTCTGCTCAGTGAGGCTCTCAATTAATGTGGAAGGTGAAATAAGTAGTTTCACAAACAAAACAAGGCTGAGAAAATACACCTCCATCAAACCAGCACTGCAAGATATGCTAAAGGGACTGCTATAAGAAGAGGAAGAATAAGCATGAGAGAGAGAGAGGAACAGAGGTACAAATGGGAAAAAATGAATAAGTACCTATAAAAATAACCTTAAATGTCAATGGATTAAATGCTCCAATAAAAACACACTTGGTAGCCCTGGCCGGTGTAGCTCAGTGGATTGAGCATGGACCTGTGAAGCAAAGGGTCACCGGTTTGATTCCCAGTCAGGGCACATACCTGGGTTGTGGGCCAGGTCCCCAATAGGGGACACACGAGAGACAACCACACACTGACATTTCTTCTCCCACTCTTTCTCCTTCCCTTACCCTCTCTCTAAAAATAAATAAATAAAATATTTAAAAAACTACACTTGGTAGCTGAAAGGGTAAGAATTATTCACCTTTGGAAGTTCTTTTCTTTATATTGTAACAAGAAAATAGAATGAAAGATGAAGTATTTGTCCTGCACATTGAATGTGAATTTTACCTCTTATTAATCATTTGGTAAAAGAGAAGATGCTTCTATTTATAAGGAACTATCTATTGAATAATTCTATAACAGAATTAAAATTTACCATTTTCAGTTCCTAATAAATCATTTTATGTAGGCATTGAATACTAACAGTTGCTAACCTCACAAAAGGAGACACTGAACCAACATTTGTGTGACTCATGATTAAAAAACACTTCCTATAGTTTTCCTAAAGATAACAAACTTTAGTTTGATGTAGGCTTCAGGCCCAGGTGGCAGTTCAAAGAAAATATTAGTGACAGAGGAAAATGCATTACACATACTTATGCAACATATTCACTGAGTTCTTCATCAAGTAAACCTTAATTAAAACAATGGGTTATGAGGGGATCCTCTAAAGCTAGATTAAGAGAAATTTTAAATATAACAAATTTTGTAAAAATACACACAATTTTAAATAAATACAAGGAAAAGATTACTATAAAACCAAGATAGAAGTTATTTTAGAAGGGAAAGTGAGACATTTTTGACCAGCCAGTGAAAATGAAATGGCTTCTGATGTGGCTGGTACAATTTTGTTTCTTGACCTGAGCTGGTTTTACTTATGTTTGTCTTATAGTTACATAGTATGTCATACAATAATTCAGTGTGTTTTCATTACATAACGTTTCATTGTACAACAAACATAAAATAAGAGACAAAAGGAATACATTCAAAAAATTTAAAGCAGTATTACCAATAAGGGGGAGATTGTAAGAATTAAATGAAAGGTAGATGTAGAATACTTAGACATATGCCTGGCATGACTTAAGTTCTATTATTATTATTAAGGATGCTTTATTTTTATCTTAAAACTAATATTTTCAAACTACATAATTATAATACTAATTTAAACACACTTGTTAACTCATAATTAAAACAATTATAAAAGTTATATATTCATTCTTTATTCAGGGGTGTAACATGCCTTTACATTGATATGTAGGAGTTAAAGTATTTGATTTTCAATAATGATAGTACATTGGAAAATTAATTCAACTACGGAACAATTGACTTTGAGTAAGGTAATTTGCCATTTACAAGCTGTGCAAAATTTTGTGTTCAAGAACTACAATTCTGGAAAACAGAAGTCCAAGTTGGCAGCAGTGTAGGTGGAAATTACATCCACTTCCTCTCAGGACCAACCTGGAATTATAACTAAATTATAGAATAATCGTCCTGAATAATCAAGTAAAGACTAGCTGAAAAAGAAGATTTAAACCTAAGGATTTAAAGAAGAAGCCATATAGACTGGTAAGAAGGCTGGAGATTTAAAAATGGTTGGCCCTGCTCCTTTGGGCTGTGCGTGAGATTCCAGAAATATATCTCAGTTGCAAGTGATTACCCTGAGAAGTGTGGGCTCTAAACCTCAAGTCTGGCTCCCAAACCCAGAGCACCAGTATGGGAAGGAGGCACTCACATAATATGTGGCTGTGAAAAGCAGTGGAATTTATGTCCTCCATGAAGAGGCATAGTCTGCTAGAGACACAGATATGCTCTTAAAAGGACAACACATACAATTTCATTCACAGCCACTCACCATAGGCTCCAGCAAAAGAAAAACAGAGTGTACGAGAAGGGTAAGTTATTTGAGCATAGTCTGGGGTTATGGCTCTAGGGAGATAGCTGAAGGAACAGCCACCAGAATCTCTATACTGAGTCATTCTCTTATCTATCTTGGGTGGAACACTCTCCTCATAAGGTATCAACCTGAAGGAATGCAATAGCTCCATTCTCTGGACTCCATCTCACTCTACCCTGCAAAGCTTATGTACTGCTAAGGAGTATAGCCATGGGCTGTTTCAGTGACCAACCCAAAGAGGCAGCTTGGAAGAGAAAGCAGGTTAAGACAAACCTCAATGTGGTGCTTTAGGACTTTGTGAACCTGTCCCAAGGCCCAGTACTGGTAAAATCCAGCTTTGATGTGCAGTTTTCTTCTTCCTCCACACATACAGGCCAAACAGAGGTAGTCATAAACTGTGGATTTCTTGAAGCTCGAAACAGGTGGCCCAGGGCCAGTTACAGGCAGTGTCTGACATAGATCCACATCAAAGTCACTCCCAAGAAGCCTCAGAACAAATATACTAATTGGATAACTCCAGAAATCTTCAGATCAGAATTCAATATACTTCAAAAGCAGCATATCCAAATGGAGATCACAGCAGGCACCAAAACCTTCTCAGATGAATCCTGCTATGAGTGGTCAATACCTGAATAGCAACTCACATGACATGGCTGGGGTTGAGTCTTACATTCAGCTACCCTTAAGTTCAATACCATGCACAAATGGGCCAATAGAAGTCAAGACTCAATCGCAACAGGAGAGTCTATATCATGCACACAAGGGACACTCCTGGAGCACACAGTCTATGTAATTAAGCAGACTGCACGAATGACCCCACAGAACACCTACTGCATCAGCCCAATGGAGGAATACTAGGGGCCATAGAAGATCAATCTAATACATAAAGACAAACTCAAAGAGGCAGCCAAAATAAAGACAAATAAAAGTAGGCACAAAATGAAAGAACGGGAGAAATCTCCAGAAAAGAAAAAACTACATGAAATGGGAGAAAGCAATATATTATATATTGCTTTTTAAGTAATAGATCAAAGTAATGGTTATAAAAAATGCTACTAAGCATTAACATATATAGAAACCATACAAACAACTGATTGAAAATGAAGAATGCAACATCTGAAATGAAGAATTCATAGAAGGTGAGATGAAGCAGAGGATCAAATTAATGATTTGAAAGAAAAGGCAGAAAAACAACAACCAATAAGTGCAGCAAAAAGTAACAAATTTTTAAAAATGAGGATAGTTTAAGGGACCTTGGAAATTAAATGAAGTGTACCAACAACTGCATTATAAGAGTACCAGAAGGAGGAGATAAATCAAGAGATCAAGAACCTATTTGAAGAAATAACGACTGAAAACTTCCCTACCCTGGTGAAGAAAAAGACACACAAGTCCAGGAAGCTCAGAAAGCCCCAAACAAGATAGACCCAAAGAGGCCCACACCAAGACATATCATAACTAAATTTGCAAATCTTAAGGACAAAGAGAGAATCTTAAAAGCAGCAGAAGAAGCACAGCTACCTAAAAAGGAGCTCCCATAAGTACGTGGGCTGAAAATAAAGTTGCTGTGAACATTTGGGTGAATAGGTTCTTTTGAATTGGTGTTTCAGGATTCTTAGTTTATTGTCCCAGAAATGAGATCACTAGATCAAAAGGCAGTTCCATTTTTAGTTTTTGAGGAAATTCCATACTGTTTTCCACAGTGGCTCCACCAGTCTGCATTCCCACCAACAATGCACTAGGGTTCCCTTTTCTCCACAACCTCATCAGCACTTGTTGTTTGTTGATTTGTTTATGATGGCCATTCTGACCGGTGTGAGGTGGTATCTCATTGTGGTTTTAATTTGCATATTTATGACTGCTAGTGATGCTGGGCATCCTTTCATATGCCTCTGAGCAGCAATATTTTAAATAGCCAAGAGCTGGAGACAGACTAAGTGCTCATCAGTAAATGAGTGGATCAAAAAATTGTGGTACATTTACACAATGGAATACTATTCAGCAGAAAGAAAAAAGGAAGTCTTATCCTTCACGATAGCATGAATGGAACTGGAAAGCATTATGCTAGGTGAAATAAGCCAGGCAGTATAAGACAGATACTATGTTATTTCAGCTATAAGTGGAACCTAATCAACAAAACAAATAAGCAAGTAAAATAGAACCAGAGACATGGAAATAAAGAATAAACTGTCAATGAAGAGAGGGGAGGGGCAAGGGGCATAATGGGGGAGAGAAGGATAAGGGTCAAGTCAAGGAACATGTATAAAGGACCCATGGACAAATAAACTGGGGGGGAAGGATTGAAAGTGGAAGATGGGGGGTGCATAGGGCAGGGGAAGATAATGGGGAGAGAAGAGGACAAGTGTAACTGAACAATAATAAACAAAAGAATGTGAGCTGGTTTATCAACAGAAGCACATCAGACCCAAAAGTAATAACTGGAAATATTCAAAATGATGAAAAGCAAGGACCTATAACCAGGTCTACTTTACCCAGCAAGACTATCAGTTAAAATCGGAAGAGAAATAAGCAACTTCACAGACAATAAAAAGCTAAAGGAGTTTGATGCCAACAAAACAGCATTACAAAAATGTTGAAGGGCCTGCTTGAAGAAGAAGAAGGAAGAGGAGGAGGGAGAGACAAGAAAGGTGAAGGAGAAGAACAATAAAAACAAGAACAAGAAGAACAAGTAAAAGAATAACAATAAGAAGAATAAGATCAAGACTGAAAAAGCTTTTACCAGACTCAACAAGAAAATAAGAAAAAGGATTCATATAATAAAATCAGATATGAAAGAAAAAGAACAACTGACACCAAAGAAATGCATAAGATTGCAATAATATATTATGAACAAACATATGCCAACAATTTGGACAATTTGAATGAAATAGATAAATTCCTAGAAAAATACAATCTTCCAAACTGAATCAAGAAGAATAAGAGAACCTAAATAGAGAGTTACAGCTAGTGAAATTGAAGCAGTAATAAAAAAATCTCCCAACATACAACATATAAGAGTTATGGACAGGATGGCTCCACAAGTGAATTTTAGAAAACATTTAGAGAAGAACACTTACCCTTATTAAACTATTCCAAAAATTTCAGGAAGGGAAGACTCCCAACCTCATTTTATAAGGCAATACTTATTTTAATTATTAACCCAGATAAAGACACTACAAAGAAAGAAAATTATAGGCCAATATACCTAATAAATACAGATGCTACAATTCTCAACAAATATTAGCAAAACAGATCCAGCAATACTTTAAAAATATCATACACTATGGTCATCATACATTTATTCAGAGGATGCAATATTGATACAATATCTAAATATCAATAAACATTATGTACCACATAAGAAAATGAAGGATAAAAACCACATAATCTAATCAATAGATTCAGAGTAAGCATTTAATAAAAATGCAGCACCAATTTATAATTTAAAAACTCTCAGTAAAGTGGGAATATAGGAAATGTTCCTCAATGCAATAAAGGCCATATGTAACAAACCCACAGCCAATATAAAACTCAATGAACAAAAAGTACAAGTGTGTCCCTTAAAATCTGGAAAAAGGAAAGGATGTCTGTTTTCAAAACACTTATTCAACATAGTTCTGAAAGTCTTACAAGAAGAAGGAACAGGCATCCAATTTGGAAAGTAAGAAGTAAAACTGTTATTATTTGCAGATGACAAGATACAGTATATAAAGAAGCATAAAGATTCCACTAAGAAACTACTAGAATTGATCAATGAATTCAGTAAAGCACCTGGATAAAAAATAAATATCCAGAAATCAATTGCACATTTACACACCAATAATGAAGTATTAGAAAGGTAATCTGAAAAAATGATTCTATTCACAATTTTTTCTCAATAAGAAAAGAGTAACTAGTAGTAAATTTAATCAAGGTAGTAAAAGATCTGTACTCTAAATATTATAAGACACTGAAGAATGAAATTGAAGAAGATACAAATAAATAGACACATATACCATGTTCATGATAAGAAGAATTAACATAATTAAAATCTCCATATTACCCAAAGCAATATATAGATTCAATGCAATTCTTATCAATACCAATAGCTTATTTCACAGAACAATAACAAATATTTCAAACATTGATATGGAAGCAGAAAAGAACAAATGGAACTACAAGAAAATAAAAGTTTCTTCACAGCACAGTAAACCATCAACAAAATTAAAAGACTGTCATTGAATGGGACAACATATTTACCAATACATCTAATAAAGTTTTAATATCCAATATTTATAAAGCACTCATAAAACTCAACACCAAAAATCAATCCTATTTAAAAAATGAGAAAAGTTCTAAATGTACACTTCTCCAAAGCAGACATACAGATAGCTAATAGGCATTTAAAAAGATGCTCAACATCACTAATCATCAGAAATATGCAAATTAAATCCACAACATGATATCACCTCACACCTATCAGAACAGTTATCATTAATGAATCAACAAACAACACATGGTGAGGATGTGGAGGAAAGGTAATCCTAGTTCACTGTTGGTGGAATGTAGATCGGTGCAGTCTCTGTGGAAAGCAGTATGGAGTTACCACAAAAAATGTAAAAGTTAGAACTCCCTTATGACCCAGCAATTCCATTTCTGGGAATTTATCCAAGTAAACACAAAACACTAATTTCAAAAGAATATATGCTCTTCTATGTTCATTGTAGCATTATTTATAATAGCCAAGCTATGAAAGCAGCACACATACCCCTCAGTAGATGAGTGGATAAAACAACCATGGGACACTTACACAATGGAATACTACTCAACCACAAAAAAGAAGAAAAATTTACCTTTTGCAGCAGCATGGATGGACCTGAAGAACATTATACTAAGTGAAAGAAGCCAATCAGAGAAAGATGGGTGACATATGATTTCATTTATATTTGGAATCTAATGAACAAAACAAACTAACAAACCAAATGGAAACAGTCTTACAGGGAACATACTGACAGCTTTCAGAGGGGGCATGGTTTATGGGGCTGGTTGAAAAGTGTGAAGGGATGAAGGGAAAAAGAGAAAAAGGAAACTCTTGGACACAGATAACAGTGTGGTTACTGCTAAGGAAGGGGAGATGGGGGAGGGTATTGAGTGGATAAATGGTTATTAACAAAGTCTTGACTTGGGGTGCTGAACATAAAATACAGTGTACAAATGATATGTTGTATAAGTGTGCACCTGTTACCTGTATTATTTTGTTAACCAGTGTCACCTCAATAAATTCAATAAACAGGAGGGAATGGAAATAAGATTCTGTTAAACCTTGAGTTTTGGGGGGGATTACTATGCCTATAACAGAATTGTCTTAACTTAGGCATTTGGACACATTATTTAACATATTTGTGTTTCATTTTCTCCTCTGTAAAATTAGCGATAGTCTCTACCTATAATGTTCTTGTGAGGATTAACACATTTTATCTTTACAAGAGTTTTGAACAATGCCTGGAACCTATGGTTCTCGGTAATATTGATGACTTTCTGGAATCTTTTTTGTCATTATTGGCTCAAGTACTGGGCACTGCTGATTCTGCTTTTAGTGGAAAATTCTCAAGACTGCAGTTGACAGGTGTCAGGACAGGCAAACACTGGTATATACAGGCTTTTAGTTATCAATTTATATTGCTTAATTTATCTCTGTGCTGACCACATAGTCAGAACACCTCAAACCTTTTCTTTCCCTGCTCTGTTCCTTAATCATGTGTACTGCTTGGTAATTGATTGACTTTACTTTCCATGTAACCACAGGGGTCCTGTTATGTATAAAGAAGTTCCTCCTAGAAGCAATTCAAAAGTTCATAATTTTAATAATATTAACCTTGGAGAATACACTATTAGATAGAGGTTATGTGGCTATTCCCTTAAGTGTCACTTGTTGCTTGCAATATGCTGGGAATGAAGCCTTGTTATAACTTGACCTGCTTTCTATGCTGTCTCTGTGGCCCCTCAGGTGAAATAGGTAATAGTCTTAAAGTAATTAATTATGGATACAATAAAGAGCTGTATTTTCCCAGCCTGAACTCCTAGAGAATGGGGAGATGAGGATATATTCCTTCTTGGATGAATTTGCTTATGTTTACACATTTTTTAAACTGCTTATTCCTAAAGAAGAGAAATTAAGTCTCACAGCTCTCTATTGGAGAGTCATGAGGTCCTTCTATTTTGAAAACAAACAATGGTTAAGAGAGCGGCTAGATGTAAATGCCCCAGATTCTCTTATCCCCACAGTTTTTAGAGGGCAGGCCTAATCATTTAATGGCCACATAAGGTTGAACAGGCTTTTGCTATATAGTGTAATATAGTACAGGTTTAAATAGGTCTCAGGCATAAAATGAGGGTTCAGATCCAGTTTTACCCATTGCCATCTATGTATTCTTGAGAAGATCACTCACAATTCTCAGTACAAAACAGCCCCACAAGCATATATTGAACACCATGTGTGCAAGTGACAAAGTAATGCATGCTCTTTTTTTCTCATATACAAGAATAGGGAAATTGAAGCCATTTGGACTATATAATCTCTAAGGCTCTTTTCAATACAGAAAAATCTTTGATTCAACCATGCCCCATGTTTCATATATTTTAATTATCAAATGTTCCAAATCTAAAATTTTGGTATTTCATCAGTTTAGATGGGTTTCCATATGATTCCCAAGTTCTGTCACATCTTATATGTAATGGGAAAGGCAGCAGAGTTAGCCTTTTCCAAGATTTGGGGTCCTGTAGATGCTTCTCCTGACCTGCACTCTTTCAGATGAGATGCAGTATAAATGTATTGTCTTAGTCCCAAATCTGAAAGGTCATCTTCTATCTTACTATGAACATTGATATTAGCAGTGTTTACTACCCTCTTGAATCCCATGTGACTTCTCTAAACAATCACTACTCGCTAAGATGACAGTTGAAGATGTGCCAGTTATAAGAATAAATTCACCTATGGTGAAATATTCCTTAACTTAGGTACTTCAATATTCAAAGATGTATACTACATCAACTGCATAGGAAAATAGAAGGAAGGCATTTTTCATATTCTCTAGACTCTCGAAAGGAGAAAAAGGAAAGATAAATAGGCAGGTTCTATGTCACTAAAGGAGGAAGTGAACTTGACTTCTGGGAATACTTGATGGGAAATCAAATAGTACTTGTGAAAGGCAATAAGACACAAGGTTACTAATGGCTACACTTACCCCATCTGTCTTGACTGGTCGGCATTTTTCCCAGGAAAAACCCCAAATGGCATCCCAAAAAAGTGTTGTTATCACAGTAACTGAAGTATAAGGATGACAGAAAAGCATCTCAAAAATAAACATGGAGATAGAATAATGTTTGTTCATCTCTGAAATGGAAAATCATAATAATGCTATCTATTATAATCCTCATAGAATTGATATGAGGATGATATGAGTCTATATATGAAAGTATGCCTGGTATACAATAAGCAGTATTATTGTGCTACAAAAAGGAAAAGGAATCCCACCAGTTGACGACTGAACTGGCCTTTTTTAATGTTTTCTTCTCAGAAGTGATTTCAAGCATATTTGTCATACACACTTGCACATGCATGTGAAATAAAGAGTTTATAGTATGGGAAAATTGATGGAATGTAGGTACACATGTGTATACATGAGAAGGGATGGGGCTAATGTATGAATATATGTATAGAAGGGAGTATGTGTGTATTTGGTACAAGGTTGTGTTGTGCTGGATATAATTGAATATTACATTGCATGGTTTTCCTTAACATTCCTACTTACATAAAGCTTTTTTTTTTTTGTAGTTTCTTTAACTGCACATCCAGTTACCATCTATTCCACCACTGTGATGCTTCTTCTTATTTCCCTTCCCAATATACTAATATTCTTATTTTCTGTAACCCTAAATTATCTGCTACAAAAGAGACTGTCTGCACTGTTCCCTATGTACTAAACATTGAAACTTCCTAAAAGTAGCTGGCTACATGGCTAATTTTTCTAACTAGCACAATATCCTGAAGATACCTCTTTCTACTCTGCTGGCTGACACATAGCAAATAGGGACTTTTAATAGCTTCTTTTAACTGCTAATCTGGTTGTCCACTAGATTTAAAGTTATTTTCTCTCTTTGTCAGAACGTCAAATGGTATCGAGATACAAATCAAATAAGCATTTCTGCTATCTTGGGATTTATATATAACAAACTTTACATCAAGATGGAAAATCAAGGCCACTATAATACTTATGGAGGGGTTAGTTTCCTTGCCCTTCCTCATCACAGTCTTCTCCATCTGTGCAAAGATATGTCAAAGTTGCATCAACCAAAGTAAGTACCCCACATTTCTTCAGACTATTTTTAGGAGACTGAAAATAAGGATCCTTGTTTTGTTTTTATTTTATTTTATTATTTATTTATTTTATTTTATTTTACTTTACTTTACTTTATTTTATTTATTTTTAAGGACCCAAAATGCAGCTTCTTCATAAGTGATTAATTAAATATTTTAAAAATCTTTATTGTATTTTTGACATTACCTTTTAGTCCCCTTATACCCCTTCCTCCCAGCTATCAACACTATAGTACATGTCCATGAATACTTTTTCTTTCTTGCTCAATTCCCTCACACCCTAACCTCCCTGACCTCCACTAGCTGTCATCCTGCTCTTTATCTATGAGTCTGGAAAACCTCACCCATTTTCCTCATTAATTCAGTTTGTTCATTAGATTCCACATATAAGTTAAATCATATGCTATTTATCTTTCTCTGGCTTATTTCATTAGCATAATGTTCTCCAGGTATATCAAATACTGTCACAAAGGGTAAATTTTCTGCTTTTTTATGGCCAAGTAGTATTCCATTGTGTAAATGTCCAATAGTTGCTTTATCCATGCATCTATTGGTGGACACTTAGACTGCTTCCATTTCTTGGCAATTGTAAATAATGTTGCAAAGAACATAGGGGTACCTCTGTTCTTTCAAATTAGTGTTTTGGGTTCCTTTGGATATATTCCCAGAAGTGGAATCACTGGGTCAAAAGGCAGATACATTTTTAATTTTTTAAAGTATCTACATATTTCTTTCCACAGTAGCTGAATAAGTTCTCATTCCCACCAACAGTGCAAATGGTTTCCCTTTCTCTACATCCTTGCCAACACTTGTTGTTTGTTGATAGATTGATGATAGCCATTCTGACAGGTGTGAGACGATATCTCATCATGATTTTAATTTGCATTTTTCTGGTGATTAGTGATGCTGAGTATATTTTCATATGTCTATTGGCAATCCATATGTCCTCCTTGGAGAAGTGTTTATTCAGGTCATTTACCCATTTTTTAATTGAGATTTTTTTTTTGGTGTTGAGATTTGTAAGTACCCTGTAAATTTTCGATATTAACCCCTTATCAGATGTATCAGTGAATATTTTCTCCCATTCTGTGGTTTGTCTTTATTTTGTTAATGATTTCCTTTGCTGTGCAAAACCTTTTCACTTTAATGTAGTCCCATTTATTTACTTTTTCTTTTGTTTGCCTTGCCTGGGGAGGTATATCTGATCAAAAATGGCTATGAAAAATATCAGGAATTTTGCTGCCTATGTTTTCTACTATGATTTTTATGGTTTTGAGGTCTAACATTTAAGTCTTTGATTAATTTTGAATTTATCCTTGTGTGTGTTGTAAGAAGGTGATCTAGATTCATTTCTCTGCATGTATTTTTCCAATTCTCTCAACACCATTTATTTATTAAACTATCTTTAGTTCATTGTGTGTGCTTGCTTCCTCTCTTGAATATTAATTGACTATAAAGGTATGGGGTCTATTCCTGGGCTCTCTTGTTGGGGACCACTCTGTGTGGTTTTGAAGACTGTATCTCCACATGCACAGGCATTGAAAGAGGGCAGTAAATCTCACTGGAAAGCCAAGAATGCAGGTGGCAGGCACAACACAACACTTATATCGAGGGTTCCCATGGGAAATCAGGCCTGATAAATACATTGCATCCTTTGAAGCTTGCTTTGCGTTGTGTAGCTCTGTTGATATAAAGAAGATGTTGATGTTCAAAGCATAAGGAATGAACTCCTTGCTTCATGCAATACACCTTTACAACCATCTAACATCCACATGTCTTGCAGACCATGACCTGAGATTATCTCTGTGTTTCTTCAATTGTCATCTATAGATAATGTCAGCTTTTTAAGACTATAGCCTTTTAGACATTGATTGATAAGCTATGGATGTATGGTGTATTCCTCTGCACATTCCCATCCTAATAAAAGCCATTTCAGAGAAGAACTCTGGACATTCTCCACTAGAGAGAATTGCTGCCCCCTTTCCTGCCAGAACAACATAATTTATCTGGGAAGACTCCTTTCTTTTCATCTGTGACTATGAGAAAGTCCATTGGCCAGAGTCCCCCACACTCTATTCTGTTCCATTGATCTATGTGTCTGTTCTTCTGCTAGCAGCATGATCTTTAGATGACTATGGACTTATAGTACAGTTCGATATTAAGTAGTGTGATATCTCCATTTTTTTTTCCTCAGGATCACTATTGCTAAATGGGGCCTTTTGTTGTTCCATATAAATTTTGAAATATTTATTCCAGTTCTTTGAAATATGGCACTGGAACTTGATAAAATTGCATTGAATCTATAGCTTGCTTTGGGTAGTATGGCATTTCTAATTATGTTAATTCTTCATATCCATGAACACAGTGTGTGCTTCCACTTATTTGTATCTTCTTCAATTTCTCCCTTCAGTGTCTTATAATTTTCTGAGTACAGTTCTTTTACATGCTTGGTTAGATTTATACCTACTTATTTTATTATTTTTGAAGGAATTGTGGATGGGATTGTTTTCTTTCTTTTTTTAATGAAAAATTTTCTAATGGTAAATTTAAAACTCAGGTTTCTTTTTTATTATTTTGGTGGGTTTTTTTTATTGTTGTTTAGTTATAGTAGCCCCATTTTTTCCTCCATTGCTCTTCCCTACCCATCCCTCCACTTCCACAGTCAATCCCCACATTGTCTGAGCCCTGAATCCTCTATTCATGTTCCTTGGCTTACCCCCTTTCCCTTCTTTCCTGTGTTATAACCCTCCTCTGCCCCTCTTCTTGATTTTCCTTTCTGATAATTCATTATTGGCATATAAAAATGCACCTGATTTTTTGATATTACTTTTTTGATGCATTGTTGTATTCAGTTTTATATTTTTGAGGATTCTAGAATCTGTGTTCATCTGAAATATTGGACTATAATTTTCTTTCTTTGTAGTGTCCTTATCTGGTTTTGGAATTAGGATCATGCAAGCCTCGTAAAATTAGTTTGTAATCCTTCTCTCATCTTGAATTTTATGAAATAGTTTGAGAAGGAAAGATATTAGTTTTTCTCAGAATGTTTTGTAAAATTTGCCTATGAAACCATCTTGTCCAACACTTTTCGTTGAACTTTTTGATTACTGCTTCAATTTAAGTAGGTGTAATCTGTTTATTCAGATTATCTGATTCTTCCTGATTTAGCTTTAGAAGATTGTATGCTTCTAGGAATTTCTCCATTTCACCTTGGTCATCAAATTTGTTGGCATATGGTTGTTTACAATATTTTCTTACAACCTTTTGTATTTCCTTGGTGTCAGTTGTTATATCTTCTCTTTCATTTCTGATTTTATTCATTTGGGTCCTTTCTCTTTTTTTTTCTCTTGACAAGTCTAGTTCAAGATTTCTCAAACTTGTTTATGTTTTCAAAGAAACAGCTCTTGGATTCACTCATTTTTTTTTGTATTGTTGTTTTAGGCTCTGTTTCATTTATTTTCCTCTGATCTTTATTATTCCCTTCTGTTACTTACTTGGGGCTTTATCATTCTTTTTCAAGTTCCTTTAAGTATGAAGTTAGATTGCTTATTTGAGTTTTCCTTCTCTCTCTCTCTCTCTTTTTTTAGCTAGTCCTGTAATTCTTTGATTTTTTTCCCTCTTAGGATTGCTTTCCCAGTGTCCCACAGGTATTGGATTGCTGTGTCCTCATTTTCACTTATTTCAAGGTATCTTTTGATGTCTTCCCTGATCTCTTTGTTGACCCATTCATTGTTTAACAACATGTTATTTAGTTTTTATGTTTTTGCATGTTGTTCAGTGTTCTTGTAATTGATTTCTAGTTTCATAGCATTGTGGTCAGAGGAGATGCTTGATATGATTTCAATCTTCTTAAATTTATTGACACTTGTTTTGTGTTCTAACATGTGGTATATCCTAGAAAACATTCCATGTGCACTTTAAAAGTGTGTATTCTGTTGTTTGGGGGAGAAGTTCTTTGAAGATATCAGTTAAATCCATTTGATCTAGTGTGTCATTTAAGGCTGCTGTGTCCTTGATGATTTTCTGCCTGGTAGTTCTATCCATTGAAGTCAATGGTGTATTAAAATTCCCTACTATGAATGTATTTCTGCCAATCTCTCCCTATTGTATCCATCAGGATTTGCTTTACATATTTAGGTGCTCCTGTGTTGGGTGTGTAGATGTTTACTAGGGTCATATCATCTTGCTGGATTATTTCCTTTATCATTATGCAGTGTCCTTTGTCTCTTACTATAGCTTTAGTTTTAAAATCTATTTTGTCAGATGTAAGTACAGCTACCCCAGCTTTATTTTCCATTTGCATGAAATATCTTTTTCCATCCCTTTACTTTCAGTCTATGTGTATCTTTCAATATGAAATGGGTCTCCTGGAGGCAGTGTATATATGTGGGTCTTGTTTTCTTATTCATTCAAGACCCTGTGTCTTTTGTTTGCAGCATATAAGCAATTTGCACTTATCATGATTATTGATAGATACACATATAGTGCCACTTTGTTGTTAGAATGTTTTCATCTGTTGTTGTTCTCCTCCTCCTCCTTTTTCTTTTTCTTCTTTCTTCTTTCTCCTTCTTCTCTCCTTCTCCTTCTTCTTCTTCTCCTCCTCCTCCCCCTTCTCTTCTTCTTAAAGCAAGCACTTTAACATTTGTTGCAGTGCTAGTTTGGTGTTAACAAACACTTTTAGCTTTTTCTTGTCTGAGAAGCTCCTTATTTCCCCATTGATTTTAAATGATAGCCTAGCTGGGTAAAGTAACCTTGCTTGTAGGTCCTTGCTTTTCATCACCTTGAATATCTCATACCATTCACTTTTGGCCTGAAATATTTCCATTGAGTAATAAGATTCCATTCTAAATGGTGCTCCCTTTTATGTAACTACCTGCTTTTCTTGTGTAGTTTTTCAAATTCCCTCCTTGTCTTTAAGCCTTTCATTTTAACTATGATGTGTCTCAGTGTAGGCTTCTTTGGGTCCAATTCTTTGGGACTCTTTGAACTTCCTGGGCTTGTGTTTCTTTTTCCTTCACTAGATGAGGGAAGTTTTTCTTCATTATTTCTTCAAATAGGTTCTCTTTTGCTCTCACATAGGTCCTTGCTTGCTCCCTTCTCTTTTTGGTAATCCCATGTTATTCTGCTTCATGTTTTCCAAAATATTTATTAAGCTCTCTTCATTTTTCAGAATCAATGTATGTTTTTGCTGCTTTACCTGAGTGTTTTTTTCTACTTTGTCTTCCAAATCATTGATGTAATCTTCTGCTTCATCTAACCTACTTTTTATTCCTCCCAGTGTATTATTTATTTCAGATATTGCATTCTTTATCTCTGATGTGTCCTTTTTTGTGGTTTTCTATGTCTTTTTTCATGCTTTTGAGTATCCTTACAATCATTAATTTAAACTCTCTGTCTGATAAATTGTTTGACCCCATTTCATCTAGTTCTTCTGGAGAATTCTTTTGTCCTATCATCTGGGGTCTGTTTCTTTGTCTTCCTATTCTGGTTGCTTCTTTGTATCTTCGGTCTTAGTAGTTAAACTAATCAGTCATTAAACTGATCATTTGTTAAGCTAATCAAGTCATAATCAGCATCCAGGCTTAAGTTCTACAATGTGGGGTAAAGTAATTCCTGTGGTCAGTGGTCTTGTTTACCCTCAGTCTGATATCACTTAAAGAGGAGTGCTCTGCCTGAGAAAGATGACTTCTGCAATATGGGGAATGACTCAGCTCAGGGAACGAGACTGAGTCCTTTAAGTTCTCTTCCCAGTGCTACCAACCCCACACTGTCCGCAAGCATCTCTAGTCCACTCTGCCTTCCCACTGCCGGAGCTGAGTGTAACTGGCTGCAAAAGAAATTTTGTGCATTTGCCCTATAAGAAGCTCTGTGTGACTGCAGCCATCTCTCCCTGGCAAATAGAAACCTTGCTGCTTTTCAGAGCTGGATATTATCTGGGTTCATTTCTGGGTCTAGTGTTATAGGCTGGGGGACCTAGCTTGGGGTTTAGACCCCACACTTCTCAAAGAGACCCTCCAGTCCCTGAAATATCCCTCCAGCATTTCAGCTGCTGCCTGTGGGAGCCCAGCTAGCCTTCTTGCACCTCCTCCACATTCAATACCAGTCTCATTGTGGTGAACTTATTTCTTCTTTCTGTCATTGGTTATAAGGCTTCTCTTCAACTAGTGTTCAGTTAGTTATTTTTGATGATTTCTCTACAATTTAGTTGTAATTCCAGATTGGTCCTGGAAGGAGGTTACTTTAGCTTCCATTTCTGATTAAATCTTCATGTTTCCCTTTCTAACTAATGTAGCTATATTGTGACAGAAGGCTTCAGTATTTTTGTGTTTGTTTGTATGTTTCTTTTTTAACATCAGGATAATCCCTTGAAGATTCACAGCATCATGTTGGATTGTTAAGTTATCTTGTACTGCCTTCCAGTTATTAGATTTAGCTTTAGATGTGTTTAGGTAAAATAAGGGAAGTAAAATTTGGTGATAATACCCCAAATGTGAGTTTGAGGCATTTCAACAGATTGTTTTAACACAAAGTCCTATCGTTCAAAGAAAAATACATCCCTGCATACAGACAACCAAAATGAGTTTGGACTAAAAACCCTGTATGAGTAATTCCAGTAAATTTATATTTGTAGAAATGTATATACTATGTATGTGTGTATACATATATACATACATATATATTTCTATAAATATGTTGAGTGTTTTGATCAAGATACATTGTACTCAATCAATTGATATGAATTACTCTCCTGTATATTTCTTTAGTTTTTCTTCCTCTCCTATCTTATTCTTTTCCTCCTTTCATTAAACATTTGTTAAGCACTTTGTTATTTGCCAGGTATTCTACTAGCTTCTATCTATGGGGGATACAATCAGGAATAATTTATAATCCCTGCACTTAAACAGTTAACAGTCTACTTTCTATTCACTTACTCAGCATCCCTATTAACTGACTGTTAGACAAGTCTGTTACAGCAGTAAGCACTAGTTGGTAAGCTGGCACACGTAAGTGGCATCTCAAATTAAAAGGATGACTGGAAAAGCAGAAAACTGTCTAATAATTTTTTTCCTTATATAAAGGTAAGCCATCACTAATAACTCATAGTTGAAGCACTAATTTTATCTCACTATAGTCAAGAAGTTTATCCTCCTGAGTTTTCTAAAAATAGAGCAGGCTAACTTGTAGAGTTGTGATTCCCTACCAAGTTGAATAATCAAATATAAGATTGTATCTGTGTGCTTAGAGCCTAAACAATATAGAAATGGGAATATACAATGTTTAGTGCCTCTTAAAATACTAAATAATGATTATAATTATATAAAATAACATATACTCCATTCTATCTCTTCCTCACTCCTCTAGTTGAAAAACTGCTTATCATTTTGGGTTATGGCCCAGTGAACACAGAACAGCATCAACTTTCATGTCAAGAAGTCCATGGTGCTATAATGATATTTTCCTCCTCTGTGTCCAGTCTCAAAGCTTAAAGTATATTAAATCTTTCTATGGATTTTTTTTTAGTGGAGAGGTTTATATGCCCTGAATTTGATATCTGTCAAGGATTCTTGGATTTGAAATTAAATTAAACTGTGATGAAAACAAATAAGAGTCAAAGCAAAGTCACTGTGAAACTTCTTAGCTTGGTCTCTGATAAGAACCATTTAGGGAAAATAAACTCCTTGATATAACATTACTACTACTGCATTTGCTTCATTTGAAATGGAGAAGAAATTTTCAATTGGATCAAAACTACATTTTTTTCTGCTGATACAAGCATACACTATATTTTATTTATTGTGATTTGTTTCTGTTTGTTTTTGACAGTAGTCAAGTGAATGCTTTTCCTGTAGACTTTATGCAATTATTACCAATAGGAAAATAAAAAATTTTAAAAACATAAAATTTTATATTCACTAAGAATATACAAATATAAGCTTGTGGCTGGAAATACCACAAAACTCACACACCCACACTTGCATGCGTGGAGATAAAATGTTAAAATATGCCCTGATCTCATTCATTTTTATAATTTCAACCCTTACTCCTAGAAACAAAATCTATAATCTTTACCTCTACACCTGTCTTTTCTACAATATATTTCCACCTGACTTTTGCACATTACCCTGATGTCTCAATAGCATATCAAGCATAAAGTCAAATGTGTGATTCCCACATTTCCTCTCAATCATCCTTATTTCTATTACTGTAAATAAAAATCCTTTTCCTAATCATTTGAGTTATAAACATTTTATCTGAATCTTTGGACTTCATTTTAGCTGTTCACATGTAGCCTATCATTATATCATGTTGACAGTTTTTACACAGTGACTATCATCTTTCTTCTCTTGCCTGTGATTTCTACCCAATTTTAGAGATCTATCATCTTTAGTCTTAAGTATGGTGATAATTTCCTAAATGGGTTATATTCAGTCTATAACTTTTCGATTTACTTGACAAAACACTACTAAACAAATTTTTCTTGAAAATATTATTTGCACACATCATATTTCCTCAAAAGCCTTGTTACCCTCCTAGTTGTTTAAAGAACAATGTCTGAAATGTATAGCCCAGAATTCAAATTCCCACATATTCAGGCTAAGATACAGTTATCTAAAATTATTCATTTACATCAATCAAAGAGGTATATTGTTTCCCTTGTCACACTATAAAAAAAAATGAACAAGGAGACAAAAAATACTAAGTAGTAAGGAAGAAAGCAGGATTTTAATTTTGCATATTTTGACGGAATTCCATACTGTTTTCCACAGTGGATGCATCAGTCTGTATTTCCACCAGCAGCGCACTAGGGTTCCCTTTTCTCCACATCCTTGCCAGAACTTATTTTCTGTTGGTTTGTTTATGATGGCCATTTTGACTGGTTTGACCTTGTGTCTCACTGTGGTCATAATATGCATTTCTCTGATGGATCACAATGCTGAGCATCCTTTCATATGTCTCTGGGCCCTCTGTATATCCTACTTGGGGAAGTCTCTGTTCAGGTCTTTTGCACATTTTTTAATTAGATTGTTTGTCTTCCTGGTGAGGAGTCATGTGAGTTCTTTTTATATTTTGGAGATCAAACCCTTGCCTGAGGTATCATTGGCAAATATATTTTCCCATAGAGTAGGTTACCTTATCATTTTGCTGATTTTATCTTTAGCTTAGCAGAAGCTTTTTATTTTGAAGAAATCCCATTTGTTTATTCTTTCCTTTATATCCTCTGTTCTAGGGAGCATGTCATTGAAAATATTGCTGCATGGAATATCTGAGATTTTCCTGCCTATGTTATCCTCTAGGACTTGTATGATGTCACAACTTGTATTTAAGATTTTTATCCACTTTGAGTTTATTTTGGGGTATGGTGTAAGTTGGTGGTCGAGTCATTCACCTGCCAATTCCACAGCTATGATTATGCACTAAGAATCCTGAAACACCAATTTAAAAGAATCTGTGCACCTCAATGTTCATGGTAGCACAATTTACAATTGCCAAGTGCTGGAAGCAATCTAAGTGCCCATCAGTAAATGCATGGATCAAAAATATGGTACATATACACAATCAAAAACTACACAGCACAATGAAGGACCTCCTACCCTTCACGACACATACCTCCTACCCATGGATAGAACTGGAGAGCATTATGCTAAGTGAAATAATCCAGGTAGTGAAAGACAAATACCATATGCTCTCACTTATAAAAAAAAACCTAATCAATAAAACAAACAAGCAAGCAAAGTATAACCAGAGGCATTGAAATAAAGATCAACCTGACAGTAGTAACCAGAGGGAAGGGGGAAGGGCAATAACGGGGAAAAGAAAGGGAATGATCATGAAGGATTATGTATATAGGACCCATGGACAAAGCCAAAGGGGAATAGGATTGAGGGTGGGAGTTGGGGGTGGTTGGGGTGGGGGATAGTAATGGAGGGAAAATGGAGACAACTATAATTAAATATCATCAAATTAAATAATAAATAAATAGCAATTTAAAAATATGAGCAAAGACATTGAAATAAAGAACAAAGTAACAGTAACCAGAGGGGAGGTGGGAGGAGATAATGAGGGGAAAGGGGGGAAGGGTCATCAAGGAACATGTGAAAAGGACACATGGTGAAAGCCAAAGTGGGGTAGGATTGAGGATTGGAAGTGGGGATGGGTGCTCTTTGGGGGTAATGGGTGGAAAATAGAGACAACTGTACTTAAACAACAATAAAAAATGAGGAAAAAAAGAAAACAGGATTGTAAACTAGGTCTATGCTGCTCTGCCTGTTTCCTTGCTTATACTCTTCTACCAACCTGCAAAACAATCACTGATGCTATCCTTGTCCAGCATATGCCTACCCATTCTTAATAAATTATTATGTCCACAGTAATCACTCTATTTGATCTTCTCTAGCTCTATTGCCTGGGTTATTTACTTGCAGTTAGCACCTTCTGCCTTGTATTTAAATATTCTCTCTGGAAATCATTTCACTCTCCATTTAGATTGTCAGGTAACTTAGGTGAGGACAAGGCCTTGCATTTCTTTTGTAGCCTTTATTAACTCTAGCCAAATGGTCAACACCTGCTGATATTTGATTGTTGAGTATTTACTAAAATATTGCTTTTCTTTAATTTACAGTAAAAATACTTGATTAGATTCAATTCTTCATTTTATTGGTGCCAGTTTATGTGTCTGTGTACAGACCTAGCCCAAATTAGCATGCTATTCCTATAAATTATAACCTGCAGTGCCATACCTGGCATCTCTCTTCAGATTGACTTTCAAACTGACTGTTTCTTTTAAGTGCATCGGTCAAAAAGGAAACTGGTTCAATGTTACTTAAAGTGGTTTGTATTTTATGGTTTTTAAAAACACAAAAACTAGAAAGAGGGTACAAGGAACTGCCATCTGTCCCTATAAACAATTACCGGCCGACCATCTGCCCACATACAGTATAATGATGTTAATACTGGTGATAACTGACTGAAATACTCTCTCTCCATGGAGCCAGAGAAAAAGAACCCATTAAAAAGTGCTGATCTTTCTAGCTGTTGTTTGTGAATGTTTTCTCACATGTAAGAATCTGTCATTTGATTTATATCTCTATGCTTTTCACTATGTATTGAATTTATTTTTCATGACCTATCTGGAGACACCTGAATTTTTTCAAATCTCTGTCCTTATCTACAAATTACCAGAGGAATTAGTACAACTGTGGAATATAATTTATACCTATTCAAAATGAACCAAAGTATCCAACACATTATAAGTGAAAGATAATGCTAAAGGGATTAACAATTAACCTCAGGCTCAAGCTAAGTAGGAGGTAGAAACCCACAGCCAAATGAAAATGAGTTCACCTGTTTTTCAAAGTAAATTCCACAAATTTCACAATTGAATGTAATTTTTCTAATGTACTCATTGCTTTGCTTATTTTTCTGTGATCAAAACTGAGGTAAATTAGCATTTGAGTGACAGTGAATTCTTTCTTCTTTGAATTTGGGCAGATTCCATCCAATCATTTAAGTCAGGGCATGGCTATTTAACAATACACAGATTGTTTCATATGACTTAAAGTATAAAATCAGTCTTGTTTACAGTATTAAGTCTGAGTCATAGTTCATTCAGCCCAGAATTCCTTTTGATATACAGCTGTTCTAAAAGATATGATGTGTTAGTTCATAGCTTTTATAAATAACATATATCTACAGGTTAGGAATGTTAACAAAATGGGATTTTTGTTAACATGTGGATTTTCATCCAGTGCTACTTCTTGATATCCTTGAATTAACTAAGTTTCAACTCATAGAGCCCTATATTTACTTATTTATCTTAAAATTACTTATAATTCAAGTATAAACTCAATGTTTCAATAAAATAGTTTTTGATATATTTTCTGTTCTATAAATTCATGTGAGATAGAGATTTTTTCCTACATGTTTTATGTGTAAAATGAATTTATACATAAAAATTCAGTGTTATTTATCAATACTTTTTGTATTGTCTTTAATTGTCTATATTTTTAGGGATTTTTAATTGAATTTATTGGAATGGCATTAGATAATTCATTTATATAGTTTTCAGGTACACAATCCTGTAACACAGAATATGTATATTGTATTGTTTTCACCACCACAATATAAGTCTCCTTCCATTACCATTTAACTCCCCATACCCTCTTCTACCTCCTCCACCCTCACTTTCTCTCTGGTAACCACCATACTGCTGTTTGTGTCTATGAGGTTGTTTTTCCTTTGTTTAATCCTTTCACCATTTTACCTTTGGGCACTGTTGGTGGGAATGTGGATTGGTGCAATCGCTGTGGAAAGCAGTATTGACTTTCCTAAAAAAATTAAAAATAGAACTGTCTCATGGCCCAGTGATTTCACTTTTGGGAATATATCTGAAAAATCCTGGAACACGAGTTTAAAAGTATATATGCATCCCTATGTACATAGCAGTGCTATTTACAATAGCCAAGATTTGGAAGCAGCCCAGTGCCCATCAGTACATTAATGGATAATAAAAGCTGTGTTATATTTGCCAATGATACCTCAGACAAGGGTTTCATCTCCAAAATATATACAAAACTCACATGACTCCACTCTAAGACAAGCAACCCAATTTAAAAAATGGGCAAAGGACTTGAATGGACACTTCTCTAAGGAGGACATATGCAGGGTCCAGAAACACATGAAGAGATGCTCCATATCACTAGCTATCAGAGAGATGCAAATTAAAACCACAATGAGATACCACCTCACATCAGTCAGAATGTCCATCATAAACAAAGCAACAAACAACAAGTGTTGGAGAGGTTGTGGAGAAAACGGAACCCTATTGCCCTGTTGATAGGATTGCAGACTGGTGCTACTGGTATGGAAAACAGCATGGCATTTCCTCAGAAAACTAAAAATGGATCTGCCTTTTGACCCAGCAATTTCACTGGTAGGATTACATCCTAAGAACCCTGAAACACCAGTCCAAAAGAACCTATGGACTCCAATGTTCATAGCAGCATAATTTACAATAGCCAAGTGCTGGAATCAACCTAGGTGCCCATCAGTAAATGAATGGATCAAAAAACTATGGTACATTTACACAATGGAATTCTATACAGTAGAGAGAAAGAAGGAGCTCCTATCCTTCATGACAGCATGAATGGATCCGGAGAGAATTATCCTAAGTGAAATAAGCCAGGTAGTGAAAGGCAAATACAATATGATCTCACCTTTAACTGGAACATAATCAACAAAAGATAAAAGCAAACAAAATATAACCAGAGAGAATGAAGTTAAGAACAATCTAATAATAGCCAGGGGGGACTGTGGGGAGAAGGGTTTTCAGGGACTACAGACACATGAACACATGGACAAAACCAAGGGGGAGAGTGGAAGCAAGGGAGGGAGGTGGGTCTGGCTGGTCTAGTGGGGAGTAGTAGGGAGAAAATGCAGACAACTGTAATTGAACAATGATAAAAAATTGAAAAAAATTTAAAAGCTGTGTTAAATTTACAGAATGGAATATTACTCAGTCATAAAAAGAAGGAAATCTTATCTTTTGTGACAGTATGAGTGAACCTGGTGAGTATTTTGCTAAGTGAAATAAGCTAGTTATTTATATTCACTTCTTTTTTTCTAAACAGCATGGCTGATTGGACATCTTGCTTAATAGGCGATTAGCTCCTACAATACAGACAACTGAAATTACCTTGAAAATCATCAGAGAGTCGATAGAAGGTATGAAAAAACTAATTGTCAAGCATTCTGCCTAATATGAGCTTTGGTTATTCTAGGATATGAGAACCGATGCTGCAAATTTTAAATCTATAAATAAGCATCACCCCATAGAAACTTCTGGGGCTCGAATCTCAATGGCTATTAAAACCCAAAGAAGAATGCATCCTCATCTATAAAATGGCTGGTTTCTTTGATTTGGCAAATAAGTGCTAGACTATGAGTAAAATAAAGCTGTGATTTATAGCTAATAACTATTAATAAAGTAAACTTTTTATTAATAATTTTTAGTAAACAAAATGTTTAAAGACCAATGATGTCTTACAGAAAAAAAAAATAAAATGAGAGATATTTTTATTATTGTTGCTTTAAAATATATAGAAGAATTTTTCTCCTGCCCATGATAATTTTAAATAAATTTGCAGTGCCACATATTGTAATAATAATAATGACATTAAGATTAGAAAAAAAAGCATAAAATCTCTATGTCATTCAAGCATTCATTTGAAATATTTGCTTTCTAATTTTTAAAATATTTTTCTTGGAATAAAAGATATTTATTTGTGATGATCTCAGCACTAAGGTGTGAAAAAGTCATTAATAAAGCAGATATTCCTGTTACTGCCCCATTATGGATATGACAAGATAATGAGTGAATCAATTAAATGGGAAAAATAGGAAAAGAAAAAAGAAAATCTATCTGTGGCAATTACTTTTTTCACCAATGTCAATTGATGACTCATTCATTCTAGCTAATTCTGCATCCTGCCAAGCAACTTTGCTGAAGAAAGTACTGCTTCTGGGCTCTGTTAATGCTGTGCGTTTTTGTTTGTGTTGGAAGATTCCTGTAACTGTTACTCTTACATGTAAAGTGGCACCCTGTATAAAAGCTCAAATGTTACTACAATAGCAATATTTATTGAATACTCAGAAAATCCTTGGTAAAACTGAAGAAAGTGAAGTAAATGTCTGAGGGTCAAGCAGACCTGCATTTGTGTGCTACATCTTTTGTAAATTAGATATTTGAGCCTTCCTAAGTTATCTGTCCCCTCTAAGTATCAGCATCCTCTGCATCTTTCAACTAAAAATTTTGTATTCAAGTACATCAGCCCTACTATTTCTCTGACTTTATAACTTTAGGATTTCATCTTCTTTCAGCTCAAATACTTCTAATCTTCATCCCATTTTCACTAATTCCTTCTTTTCTAATTTTTAGATTTTTTACCTTATTTTCTGAGGGAACAAAATATGCTATAGGTATCAATAAAGATCTTCCGGTTGTACAAAACTAAGAAAAGTCTATGGTCAATTAATTTTTGACAAATGGGGCAGCAGTATAAAATGGAGTAAAAATAGCCTCTTCAAGAAATGGTGTTGGGAGAGCTGAACAACTCCATGCAAAAAAATGAAATCAAGCACCAACTTACACCATACACAAAAATGAATTCAAGGTGGAAAAAAAGGCTGAAATACAAGTTGTGACACCATTAAAGTCCTAAAGGAGAATATAGGCAGAAAAATCTCAGATATTTCACGCAGCAGTATTTTCACTGATATGTCCCATACAGCAGGGGACATAAAAAAGAATAAACAAATGGGATCTAATCAAAATAAAAGGCTTCTACACAGCTAAAGAAAACAGTATTGAAATAAAAACAGAACCAGCCATATGGGAAAACATGTTTGCCAATGATACCTCAGACAAGGGTTTCATCTCCAAAATATATAAAGAACTCACATGACTCAGCTCTAAGAAAACAAGCAACCCAATTTAAAAAATGGGCAAAGGGCTCAAATACACATTTCTTCAAGGAGGATATACACAGGGTCCAGAAACACATGAAAAGATGCTCAATATCACTAGCTGTCAGAGAGATGCAAATTAAAACCACAATGAGATACCACCTCACATCAGTCAGAATGTCCATCATAAACAAAGCAACAAACAACAAGTGTTGGAGAGGTTGTGGAGAAAAGGGAACCCTATTGCCCTGTTGATGGGATTGCAGACTGGTGCTACTGGTATGGAAAACAGCATGGCATTTCCTCAGAAAACTAAAAATGGATCTGCCTTTTGACCCAGCAATTCCACTGGTAGGATTATATCCTAAGAACCCTGAAACACCAATCCAAAAGAACCTATGCACCCCAATGTTCATAGTAGCACAATTTAAATAGCCAAATGCTGGAAGCAACCTAGGTGCCCATCAGTAAATGAATGGATCAAAAAACTATGGTACATTAACACAATGGGATTCTATGCAGCAGAGAGAAAGAAGGAGCTCCTGCCCTTTGTGACAGCGTGGATGGAACTGGAGAGCATTATCCTAAGTGAAATAAGCCAGGTGGTGAAAGACAAATACAATATGATCTCACCTTTAACAAGAACCTAAGCAACAAAACAAACAAGCAAGCAAAATATAGCCAAATACATTGAAATAGAAAAGTGGATGACAGTATCCAGAGGGGAGAGGGGAGGGAATTTCAGGAAAAATGGGAGGGGATTATAGGAACAAGTATAAAGGATACATGGACAAAAACTAAGGGGGGTGGAAACGGGAGGGGGGGAGGGCTGGGGGGTTGGGTTGGGGGGGAAGGCAGAAAACTGTACTTGAACAACAATAAAAATAATTTTTAAAAAAGATAAAGGAAGAAGAGCAATGACATAAATGGTTTTGAGGAAAGTATTTTGAGAAATATAGAAGTCAACGACATGATTTTTTTTTACTCTTTCTATGTAAGACCATCCTGAATAGAGCTTTCGCTAACTTTCTAGAAACAAAGAAAATTTCACTATGTCCTCTCACAGCCTATATGTTTAATATTTGAAATCAGTATTGAGTAGCTACAGAGCTGCTATATGGGTAGTTTATTTTTTAAGATCTGGTACTTGAGAACAAGAAAGAATAGAAGAGTAAACAGTGACACAGCATTTTTGGTGTGTTTTTTTTTTTTAATTTCTATTTCCAATTGAGTACAAACCATGTTCTCTGTTTAATGCCAGATCCACTACTCTCATTTAAAAATTTTAACATCAGATAGATTTCATTTATACTAAGAAAATGTGTATTAAATTTAATCATATGAATAATTGATCAATCAATCAAAAAAGGACAATCAGCCCTGGATTGTGGTTCATCTGGTCATAGTGTGGTGCTCTACACCAAAAGATTGTGGGCTCAATTCCCATTCTAGGCACATACTTAGGTTGCAAACTTGATCCACAGTTGGGGCGTGTACATAAGGTAACCAATCAACATTTTTTCCTTGCACATCAACATCTCTCTCTCAAATCAATAAACATACCCTCTGGTGAGGATTTTTAAAAAAATCAAAACAAATACCCACTGGGCTCTTCTACAGGAGGTCTACACATGTCCACTGGGGCTGCTGCCATGTTTCTGTTGTTACTTGCAAAATTACAGCACATTTTGTGAGTACTCAACACTAATATCTATGGGGAACAGAAAATAGCCTTTGCCATCGCTGCAATTAAGGGTGTTGGATAAAGATATACTCAATGATGAGGAAAGCAGACATCAATCTCACCAAAAAGGCAGGAGAGCTCACAGAGGACAAGGTGGAACATGTGATCATCATTGTGCAGAATCCACACCAGTACAAGATCCAAGACTGATTCTTGGACACACAGAAGGACAAAAAGGATGCAAAATACAGCCAGGTCCTGGCCAGTGGTCTGGACTGCAAGCTCCATGAAGACCTGGAGCACCTGAAAAAAATGCACACCCACAGAGGTCTACACCACTTTGGGGGTCTTCCTGTTCAAGGCCAGCACACCAGGACCATGGGCCACTGGAGATACACTATGGAGGTATCCAGAAAGAAACAAGTCTGTATGCATTATCTGTTAAATAAATAGTTTATTCACCTAAAAATGCCCACTGGAATTGACAGGCATCATCATTAAGAATAAGTTATAGAAACAATTTTATTTCATCCTTCATTAATTGTAAATACCAGAATTCATATTCATTAAGATGGAGAATTCCTCTTAAGATATTTAAAAATGTCTACCTACATTTTTCTTTGGGTTAGATACTCTGATTAATAACTTCTGACTTAAAAGCTGTTCATCTATACCCACACCAATACAAATACTATTCTAGACACAGTCCTTTCTTTAAAAATAGAATCATTAGCAACATAAAACATCTGAATACTTAACACGACATTGGATAGCATGTACTACTAGTTTTCTTATTGTTTACCTACTTGGCATCATTCCTTCCTTATTCATTGCTACCCATATCCATATTTTGTTCAGCAATTGGCTGGCTTAATGCCTCAGAGATCTTATCCCTTGTTTCAGGTCATACACTGTGATTAGTCTAAGCAAATCAAGGTAATCCCACTTCTTTTCCTTGAAAAATATAACAGTAGCTGTTGTAAGTTATAGGTGTACTTGCTCACAAAAAAAGAAAGGATTTGTGAAACTAAATATATAAGAATGTGGTACCTGGATCACAAAATGCTGCAACCATTTTATAAAAACACAAGTAACCAAATTAGTAAGACTGGCCAAATAGAAGGAATGAACTTGGAGCTTTGATGACATTATACCATCCCTTAACCAAACATCGGTATCCCAGAGTTTCCTATTTATTGTTTCTAAAATGTTATTAAAGTATAAATGGCATATAATATTATGTTAATTTTAGTTGCAAAACATAGTTATTTGTCATTTACATATCTGATGGTGTGATCACAACAATTAATCTAATAATCATCTGTCACTGCAATTCCATTACAATATTATTGACTATATACCTGTGCTGTATATTATATCACCATGGCTTATTAATTTTATAACTGGAAGTGTGTACCTCTGTTCCCCTTTTAATTCATCCCTCCACTCCCATTCCCTCCGGCAAAATATCAAGTATGTTTTTCTACAAGTATGTTTTTGTTTTGGATGTTCATTTATTTTGTTTTTTAGAAAGCACATATACGCGCACTTATATGATATTTGTCTATCTATGTCCCACTTATTTCACTAAACATAACACATTCACATCTTATTTATCCATCTAATGACAAATAAATACAGTTTTATATCAGGAATTGTGATCCCTACTACTTTGTTCCATTTTCCCAAAATAGCAGTGGCTATTTGGCATCATTTTTGGTTCCATAGAAATTTTTGAAATGCTTGTTCTATATCTGTGAAATATCTCATTGGTATTTTAATAGTGGTTGCATTGAGTCTATAAATTGCTTTGGGTAATATGAACATGCTGAAGATGTTAATTCTTCCAATCCATGAACACTGTATTCTTCCATTTATTTGTGTCTTCCTTAATTTCTTTATTCAGTATTGTGTAGTTTTCTTAGTACAGGTCTTTTACCTCCTTGTTAATGTTTATTCCTAAGCACATCATTTTTCTTGTTGTGATAGCAAATGGGAGTTTTTCCCTAATTTCTGTTTTTGATATTTCATTATTGGTGTACAAAAGTACTTTCGATTTTTGAAAATTGACTTTGTATCCCAGTATTTTGCTAAATTCACTTATTTGGTTGAGTAGATTTTTGGTGGAGTGCATAGGACTTTCAATGTCTACTATCATGTCATTTACAAACAATGACAGTTTTACCTCCTCTTTTCCAATTTGGATGTCTTTTATTTTTTTCTCTTGTCTGATGCCTGTGGCTAGGACTTTCAAAACTATATTGAATAGAATAGGGAAAGCAGATATCCTTGCCTTTTTCCTGGTCTTAGCTGGAAAAGTTTTAGTTTTAGCCCATTGACTACGATGTTTGCTGTAGTGTTCTCATAAATGTCCTTTGCTATGTTGATATATGCTCCCTCTGTGCCCATTTTGCTAAGTGTTTTTTATCATAAATGGGTGCTGTTCCTTATCAAATGCTTTTTCTGCATATATTGATATGATCATGTGATTTTTGTCTTTCCTTTGGTTTTGTGATGTATTATGTTTATTGATTTGCGAATATGTACCATCCTTGTATACCTAGATTGAATCACACTTGATCGTGGTATATGATCTTCTTATTGTTTTGCTCGATGTTGTTTGACAATATTTTCTTGAGGATTTTAGCATCTATGTTCATCAGCTATATTGGCCTGTAGGTTTCCCTTTTTGTTGTGTCTTTATATGATTTTGAGATTAGGATGATGCTGTCTTTGTAAAAACACCGTGCGAATCTTTCCTTCTTCTTGGATTTTTTAAAAATAGTCTGAGAAAGATAGGGGTTGGTTCTGCCATAAATGTTTTGTAAAATTCTCCTGTGAAACTGTCCGAGCACGGATTTCTGTGTGCCAGGAGTTTTTTTTATTATTGCCTCGATTTTGCTAGCTGTTAATAATCTATTCATACTTTCTGTTTCCTTTTCATTCCGGTTTTCAAGATTATATTTTTCAAGAAATTTGACAATTTCACCTAGGTTTTCAAATTTCTTGGCTTATAGTTGTTTCATAATTTGTTGCTATCCTTTGTATTGCCGTGGTATCACTTGTAATATCTTCCATTTCTGATTTTCTTTATTGGGTCCTCTCTCTGTTTCTCTTGATTAATCTGATTAAAGGCTTGTTGATTTTTTTTATCTTTCCAAAGAACCAGGTCCAAGATTTATTTATCCTAAGAATTGCACTTTTAGTTTCTATGTTGTATAATTCTGCTCTGATCTTCATTTCCTTCCTTCTACTTGTGCTGGGATTTGTTTGTTGTTGTTCCTCCAGTTCTTGTAGATGTAGCTTTAGGTTATTTATTTGAAATGCTTTTATCTTTTTTAGGTAGGCCTGCATCGCTATGAACTTCCTTCTTAGGACCTGCTTCATTATGTTACATAAGTTTTGGATTCTTGTCAGTTTATTTTCATTTGTTTGCAGGCATTTCTTGATTTCTTCCTTGATCTCATTCTTAACCTATTCATTGTTTAACAGCATACTATTTAATCCCCAGTAATATGAGTTATTTCCTTGAGGTTGGTATCTAGTTTCAGGCCCTTGTGGTCTGAGAAAATTCTTGATATGATTTCAATTTTCTTGAACTTGTTGAGGTTTGTTTTGTGTCCTATCATATGGCCTACCTTGGAAAATATTTCTTGTGAATTTGAAAAGAATCTGGATTTTTCTTTTCTGGGTTGAAAGGTCACATATATATAATCAGTTAAATTCATTTGATATAGGGCATTGCTCAATGTGACAATATCCTTGTTGATATTTTGTTTGGAACATCTATCCATTTTTGACAGTGGGGTGTTCAAATCCCCTATTATAAGTGCCTTACTGTTTACATCTTTCTTGAAGTTCTCTAAGATTTTCTTTATATATTTGGATGCTGAGATTTTGGGTGTATATATGTTTATAATGTTTATGTCTTCTTGATGGATGCTTTCCTTGAGTGTTATGAAGTGTCCTTCTGTGTCTCTTTTTATACCTGTTGTTTAGAAATCTATTTTGTCTGAAATAAGTATTGCTACTCCAGCTATTTTTCCTGTCTTTTTGCTTGGAATAGTTTTCTCCAACTCTTCACTTCCAGTCTGTGTCAGTCTTTTGCTCTAAGGTGGGTCTCTTGAAGGCACAGTATGAGTGGGTCATATTTTCTTATCCATTCAGCCTTGTGGGGGGCTCTGCCCACAGAGCCCCCCCCCCAGCCTCCATGGATGAAAATAATGCTACCAAGACATGATCTGCTTGGGGAGGAAAGGTGGCTGATCTCTCAAGGGAGAAGGGCCACGAGCCTTTTCCTCAATGGGCTTTTATTGGGTTTGTTTTGCACAGAAATATAGGTAAAGCTCACTAATCATTGCCAGGCAGTAAGGGTCAAACAATAGATAACAAAGAACTCTGAGGGCCTATTTTGAGTCAAGGTCAGATAGCTAAAGAGCTATAAAACTTTGAGGAACAAACTCACTTCTTGTTTGGACCCTTATTTAATTGAGAGCATTCTAAACAAAGCAGGTTTCACAGGATTTTACATATTCTTTCTTAGGCCTGATTGCCCTAGGGAACCCACCTTTTCCAGCACAGGGCAGTACCCACCATCAGCATTGTCTCAGGCTTAAGTCAGGCAGGGGAAATAAGGCAGTCAAGCAATTAGAAGACTTCTTGCAGACAGAATAAGGACTCAGTCTATGTCAGAATAGCCGGGGAGTGGGGGTCCATACCCTCTCTTTGTTGTAGTCCCCTGAGTCCTTCCTTGATGGCTTCCCAAGTGATCATGTCTGGCTTAGGTTGCCCCCCGCTTTGAGGGGTCTTACCCATCATTGACTAACTGACCAAGCATTGGGGGGCAGAGATGGATGAATCAGAAGCAGTGCTTCTGCCAGGCAGATAAGCTTTGTCTCCTTAGTGGCTCACAGTCTGAAGGTCACTCATTCTGCCTTAGCCATGGGGGGGGGTTACAGCTCCTGAAACCAGGCAGAGCAGTTCCCAACACAGCCTATGTTAAGTCTTTTTAAATTTTTTGTTTACATTTTATTTATCTTTAGAGGGGAAGAGAAGGGGAGACAGAGAGAAATATCAATGTATGGTTGTCTCTCATGCATCCTCTGCTGGGAACTGGCCTGCAACCCAGGCGTGTGCCCTGACTGGGAATAGAACCGTGAAGCTTTGGTTCACAGGCCCCCTCTCAATCCACTGAGCTACACCAGGCAGGGCTTTATATATATATATACACACACACACATTAGGTCTTTTGATTAGAGTACTTAATCCACTTACTTTTAAGGTTATTATTGATAGTACTGATTCACTGTTCCTCTTTCGTACCTCTGTTCTTCTCTCTCTCACACTTTTTTTCTTCCTCTTCTTATAGCAGACCTTTTAGCACATCTTACAATGCTTGTTTGGTGGATGTGTATTCTTTCACCTTTTTTTTTTTGTCTGGGAAACTCCTTATTTTTGCTTTCCACTTTAATTGGTAGTCTTGCTGGATAGAGTAGTCTTGTTTGCAGGCCTTTCTTTTTCATTACTTAGAACATTTCTTGCCATTCTCTCATGGCATGTAGTGTTTCTATTGAGAAATCAGCTGCTAGCCTTATCAGTGTTCCTTTGTATATTGCTTCTTATTTCTCCCTTGCTGATTTTAAGATTCTCTATTTGTTTAAAACTTTACACTTTATTTATGATGTGCCTTGGAGTAAGAATCTTTGGGTTCATCTTGACTGGGACATTGTGCTTCCTGGACTTGCATGGTTTGTCCCCTCTGCAAGCTCAGAAATTTTTCTGTCATTATTTTTTCAAACAGGGTTTCTATCCCTTGCTCCATTTCTTCTCCTCTGGCATTCCTACAATTCGAATGTTGTTGTGTTTCATGCTGTCTTGCAGTTCCATTAAGATATCTTCATATTAGTTTAGTCTCTTTTCATGGAGCTACTCTACTTGGGTATTTCTTTCTAACTTATCTTCCAGACCACTAATTTGTCCATCTGCTTCATCTGGCCTGCTTGTAATTTCTTCTAGTGTGTTTCATATTCCAGAAATTATATTCTGCATTTCTTCCATGCCTTGTTTATAGTTACTATTTCCTTTTTGATACTGTTGTAGTTCTCATTCAGTTCCTTGTAGTTGTCTGTGATTCCTTAAGCATCCTTATCACTGTTCTTTTGTATTCTATATCTGATAGTTTTCTTGCCTCCATTTCATCTAGCTCTTTTAGCTCTTCCATTCCTTTTGATTCCAGGTTCTTTTTTTTGCCTCCCCATTAAAGTGACTCTTTTTCTTTGTTTCTTAGATTCTCAATGCTCATATTTGCTATCTGTCTTCATAAGGTGAACTTGTATGGTAGGAGTCTGTGTGACTCAGTGGTGTTGTCCCTTTGGTCTCCTTGTCTGGATAGTCTAGCATTGCTCTTTCTTTCATTCATGTAGGTTCTCTTGTTGTACTTGGGTTTTACTTATTGGTGGCTCCTTTGTTGGTGGGTTCTCTCCTCAGGTGGGTTTACTGGTATTCACTACTCTCATCTTATCTTGTATGTGGTCAGTGGCTAGGTGAAAGCAAAATGGATTAAGACCGTGGGAGAGTACTTTATGGGATTTGAAATACCAACATGTAGAGAACAGATGGGGGTCCTTTGGAGAAAAACAGCAATAACTGTGATATTTTACCCCACTAGCCACTTTTTTCAAAAGGTGAAAAAGAGATAAGACTCTTATTAAAGGGGAAAATTAATGTGAGATGACTCCTGAAAGTATAGCCCTTATGCTAGGTAAGATGGTGAAATTTACCGAGAGTAAGGGATAGAAGCTTGACATAGCATGCAAGAGAATAAAGTTAACCACAACCGTAATAAAGTTCAGGACGATAAAGAAATGGACGAAGATCAAAGAAGGGTGCTATGTGGGAATTGGAACAACAATAATGTTACAAGAAATGTATGATCTGAATGAAAAGAATAAAAAGTCCAAGAGCAGTGTGTTATTGTAATATCAGTGAAGTGAAGGGAGAGAATTAAAATGCATTATGAAAGGGAGAACAAAGAATACCAGTCAAACAATGAAATAAAAAAAGTAAGAATAACAATTAAAATAAAATAAATTAAATTAAAAAAGAAAACTAAATGGAAGGAAGAGAAATAAAACAATAAATTAATAATAAAAAATAATAACCAAAAATAAAAGTAAAAAGTAAAGAATAAAATGCAAGTTCTATAGTGTAGCAAAGTGAATTTTGTCTCAGTTGTTGATGTTAGCCTTCTAATCTCTCGGGACCTGTATTTCTCCCTGCCACAGCTCCAGGTCTTATTGTCTTACACTTGGGGAAAAAGAAGCCTCCTGCTGACTTTAAACCAACCAAGTGGGTTCTACCGGTCTTCTGGTTTTGGTTTTGTTTTTGTTTACTTTCCTGTGGTTCTTCTTTGGGGTCTGGACCTGGGCTAAAATATTCACAGGTGTCTAGACTCCAGCCCAAGTCCTAAGAGCACTGTGTGGCCCCCACTGTCCATATGTACCAGGCTGGGTCTTTAATCCACCTTTTTGTGCCACATTTTGATTAGTCCCTGAGGTGCTTGGAGAGGGAACAACTCACATGACTCCTCCCTCTTTGCTGACCTGGGCACTGCAAACGCAAAGTCCTTTCAGGGCTGTTTAGTTCCCCTATTAAATTAAGTCTCTCTAGGGACTGCTACTCACCCCTAAGACTCTGCTGTCCCATTTTGATCAGTCCATGCGGTGCCCTGATTTGCAGCAAATTGCACCCCATTCTCCTCCTTCTCACTGTCCTGACCACAGCTCATGAGAATTCTTTGCACAGTGGGTGATAGTCTTCTTTTTTTAAAGAGAATTCCCTTTGGATGTGGCTGGCCATTCCTAGCAAGCATTAGTCTTTTTACACAGCCCAAATCTCTGACCAGTCCTGAGACTATCTTGGTTAGTGTCCATTGCGATCCAACTCTTTTCCCATCTCCAGGTATTACCTGGCTCCCCAATTTCTCTGGTACTGTCCCAGCCAGTGACCACAGTCCTAGCTGAGGAATACCACCTTTGTGTGTCTCCCACTGCATCTTTATTCCCCCTAAGTGACTTCAAGCATCCAGATCTCTCCTGGTGCAGGACTGGCTTTCCTGCTATGGGAGGGGAAGGAACTGTGAAGTTACAATTGCTGATCCAGATCTCCTCCAAATCTCCTGCAACAGCTGCCATCCCAGCACAGGTCCCAGGGACCTTCCCATTAGTCTACACAATCTCCTGTCTGTTTTTAAACATCCTCTGCAACCTTTCACTTCCAAACTTCACATAACCTGGGATTCTGTTTGTTGTTCACTCTGTTCTCCAGAAGATCAGTTAGGTGCTACAGTTGGGTGCATGAGCAAGTGGGTTCAGCTCCCACCTACCTTGCTTCCATCTTCCACTCTCCCCTCTTCCTGGTTCTTATTCATGGATTTTATGTCTTTTTTTCATTTTCATTTTTTTGATATTTTATTTATTTATTTTTAGAGAGAGAGGATGGGAAGGAGAAAGAGTGGGAGAGAAACATCAATTTGTGGTTGCCTCTCATGAGTCCCCTACTGGGGATACGGCCTGCAACGCAGGCATGTGCCCTGATTGGGAATCGAACCAGTGACCCTTTGCTTCACAGGCCCATGCACAATCCACTGAGCTACACCATCCAGGGCAGTCTATGTCTTTTTCCATGCTGCTGTATTTCTGACTAAGTTCCTTATAGTTCGCAAAAAGTTCCTCATAGTTCTCACTGAGTTCCTTGTACATCCTTATAATCAGTATTTTGAACTCTCTGTCTGAAAGATTGCTTGCCTCGATTTCATTTAACTCCTCTTCTGGGGATTCCTCTTTTATTTTCAATTAGGGTTTATTTCTTTGTCTACCTATTTTAGGTGACTCTTATCACTTGTTTTTGCATCTCAGGATGTTCTGCTTTGTCTGCCTGTCTTCATAGGATGGCCTTCTGTGGCCAGAGTTCTGTGTGACTCAGTGACACAGTGTCTTTGATCTCCTGATGGATGCTCCAGGTATGCCCTTTTTTCAGTTTATGTGGGCTTTCTTGTTTGATATTGGTGGGTTCTCTCCTCCAACTGGCCAACTTGGAGTCACAACCCCTGCCATGTCTTGTACATACCCACTGTGAAGCACCTTCTGTACTCCTTGGCTCAAACTTCATGTCAGCTAAAATTCCACTGATTGTTCAGGTTATTTATTGGAAGATAAGCTGGGAATCTAAGTTGGGGGCTAGAACAAGTGGATTCAGCTTCTGCCTACTTGGCCATCATCTTTCTCTCTCAGAATATCATGAGTTTTGAAGAGACTGCCAGATTCTCCAAATGACATCTCAATATGACCACCTAATTTTGTCATGGGAATTAGATGTGAGTGTTACTTTCATCCAACAACTACAGTTAAATCATTTTATATTCCCTAGTAGTAGACATCATTAGAATTGATACCTAAACTATCAACTAAATCAAAGTTATTCTGTCTCAGAACTTGTGAATCTCCCTTTGATCTTCTTTTCTCCACCTCTTAATTTGACAAGTCTTAAACCTAATTAGTCCTCAAGTCCATTTTTGCAGAATATTTGCTGAATGCTGTACTGGATGCTGGTTTTTTGTTGAGAAAAAAGATACAGAAAATCCTGGCCTGAAGTTTATTGTCTAGTTTCTTCATTTTGTCTCTAATCTCATGCCCTCCACCATTATTCCAAACTAGATGTTTGTGTGCCTTCCATACAGGCTCTCATGTATCCAATATACTTAGGAGATATGTACAGTTGTTCCCCATTGCTTACAGAAACCTGAAGAACATTTTTGGCAAGCATGTATATAGTTTGGATTGTTTAGAAGAAGAATTTATGAGCAAATCTCTTGGTATCAGCTTCATGACACTCCAAAATTTCACTCGATTCTACATGTCCTTTTTCTCACAACGCTATCTTACAGAAGCCATGACACTAGTCTGTTTGAGGTATTTGTTTTTCTCAAAATTGACAACAAGCATTAATAATATCAAAAATTGTAATTCAGATTGCCTTTATGCATAGAAATAAATCACACTGACAGGTATTGTTAAAATATTGTTATAAGTAGATATTTCAAGTATATTGTTGATTAAAGCTTAGGAACCTCAGCACCAAACAGCTATAACATTGGATCCCAAACCCAAAACTCATTTTGCCATAGAAACTAACCTTGGTACAATACTACAAATGGATTTTTGAAGTAGAAGTAATTTGTAAGTTCAGAATTAAATATTTGTTTATACAAAATGTCACAGTTCTGATTTTTCAAAATATTAATTATCGCTATCTCTACTTTGACTACATTTTTGGAAAAGTACCTGTTACAACTAAGCCTGGGTAAGTGCTCAGTAATGTTCAGGAATAATCTACTATATCCTTTTTTTATTAAACTTTGCTTCCTGTCTTCCAAGTTTAAAATCATCTGAAATTTGGCTAACTAGAATGCATTAATTGCTATCTAGATAATTTCAATTTTATTATCTTTGCAAGGCCAAGATTATGAAATTTTGTTGTTATCAATGTAAGTTACAGCCTATTCTTACCCAACTATTTTGATTAAATATTTCCATGTTGGTTCCTTTTTATGCTGCATTTATTTGTTATAGTTTAATTTCTGAACAGATAATAATTTAAAGAAAGATATACTTTTGGGTGACAGAAAAGGGAAAATGGTTTTTACTACAAGGAGGGCAACAAAGACTCCTTTAAAAAAATTAAAGTGTGCCTAAAAGCTCTTCTTAACTTTAGTCAAGTTCAAAGCCACGGAAAAACCCCAAAGGATATCAAACATAACTCAATTTAAATATTTAAATATGAAAGTTGTTAACTGAAAAGTGGGAATCTTCTTAGCCATGTCCATTCAGTAATGTACTCTCCCCAAAAAAACATACAAAATCTCCAACCTGGTTTTCCTTGATGAAAGCATCATATTCATTCATACTGAATAGTCCCATCTAGAAACTCCAGTCCCAATCCTTCTTCTAGTCTCCTGCAAGCTAGCTTCTAGCTCTCTTGCACTTAGAATTTATCCTTAAATTCACACCCCTCTTCAACTAATGACTAAAGTAAGCTGCAGGAATCACTTATGTAAATAGCTCCTCATCTGATTCCATCTTAAAACAGGCTTCTTATGAGTCCAAATCCATTCTCCTGCCCACCTTTTAACATATTAAATTTACTTATTTGAGAGCACCATTACAAGCATGCTGTTTCACAGATAAACTTACATAAGAGGATTAGGAAATCTTTACATTCTGCCTCAGAGTATTTAAATGTCAGAGGGAAGATTTGACGCATATTTTCAAATAAATTTATTCTTTTTACTCCTTTAACAATTCATTTCAATAATGGTTAACTATTTATTTTATTTATATCATTTCATTTTAACTGTATTTGTATTCATAATTTTCTTAATGTATAACTCAGAATAAATAAGTTTTTAGTAAGTTCTTTCTTATTCTTTAAGGCAGAACCTGATTATAACTTTCTGTATTTTTATTATTTTCAAATTAAAAAAATAATTTTAGAGAGAGAGGAAGGGAAGGACAGAAGGAGAGAAACATCAATGTGTGGTTGCCTTTCATGTGTCCCCTGCTGGGGACCTGGCCTGCAACCCAGGCATGTGCCCTGACTGGGAATCAAACCCATGGCCCTTTGCTTCACAGGCCCACATTCAAGCCGCAGAGCTACACCAGCTTAAGCTGATTATAACATCCAATTACTTCCTGAATTAAAGACTTTTGTTAAACTCAGAGAGGAATTGTTGGGTATGTAACACCACTTCAATTGGCAAAAAAAAAAAAAAAAAAGGAAAAAGAAGAAAAAAAAAACATCAGTACATGCACTGATGGTTTTTATATACTCAATGTCATTATTTTTCTATCAATTTGATAGTAAATAATTAGTGACATGAAGCTCTGTGTTTTCTGAAACAGATACATGAGAAATGTGAGATGATTAATTGGAATCAGGTGAAATTTTAGACAAATGGTTCACAGAAGAAAAATGTTTCCCTTTCCAACCAATGTGCTTAGTGACTAAGATCTTTTAAAAAAATATTGTAGTGTAAGAACACTTAACATGAGATATACCCTCTTAAAGTTGATTTTGGTTTTGGGAAAAGTCATAAGTCACAGGGCTCCAAATCTGAGCTGTAGTGGGACTGAGTCACCTGGGTGATTTAATATTTCACCAAAAAACTCTGCACAAGATGTGATGTATGAGCATACACATTCTCATGATGAAGCTGCACATCACCCATTGCCAATAGCTGCAGCATTCTGAATCTTCTGAATAGTTTCTTTGGAGGAATGTTCAAGCTTAATGCAGAGTTTGATGCAGATTTGTTGCTCAGTCATTCTGAATGCAATGACAACACTGTACACATGCTCACTCAACTGCATCTATCACCTCCACTCACTAGTAGAGTGAAGTAGTCATCATTCACGCATTCACATTCCAGTCCATTCCTCTTGGCTGCCAAGTTACATTGATGCCACACACATTGTTCTTTTTATATTAACAATGTCTGGACTGTTTCTGGAGAGATCTTACATAGTATTATTATGTAAATGGTATTTTTAAAAAATCCTCACCTGAAGATATGTTTATTGATTTTTACATGGATCAGTGTGACTTGGGATTGAACTTGGGACCTAGATGTTTGTTTTGACTGGCAATGGAACCTACAGCCTTTTGGTGTATGGGACAATATTCCAATCAAGGGAGCCATCCAGCCAGGGCTCTAAGTGTTACTCTTAATTGGATAAACTTACTATAGTTCGATTTCCAATCAGGGCACATTCCTGGGTTGTGTGCCAGGTCTCCAGGGGGGAATGTTCAAGAGGCACCCACACATTGATGTTTGTTTTCCTTTATTTCTTATTCACTTCCTCTCTAAAAATAAATAAATAAAATCTTTTTTAAAAAATTAAACAATCAAAATATTACAAAAAGAAAAAAAAGCACCCACATCTCTCAACCCAGAGATATGTATGACTAGTATTTTGGAAAAAATTTCTTCAAAATTTTAGTTACTTAACTATGCCAATATGTGTACATGAAAATTCTATAGCTCTGGATGACATGGTTCAGTAAGTTGAATGCCTGCCTGTGAGCTGAAAGGTTTCCAGTTAAATTGTTAGTCAGGACACATGCATGAGGTGTGGGCCAAGTCCCCAGCTTGGAGTATGCAAGAGATAACCAGTTGTTTCTCTGTGCATCAGTGTTTATCTTCCTGTCTTTCTTCCTCATTTTCCCTCTCTCTAGAAAAAAATTATAAATGGGACCATTCTATAATGCAGATTTTTAAAATTAAATTTATTGGGGTGACATTGATAATAAGATCATATAGGTCTCAAGTGTACATTTCTATGATAATAGACCTGTATATCACACTGTAGATTTATAACAAAATGTTTCACTCCACAATACAGCATTCGCTGTTAAACTGTATTATAAATCTCATCTATCACTGGAGTCAAAGTGTTGGATTTTAGTTAGAGATCTGCTACTACCTAGAAAAAATGTATTGCTTATTAGTGACCTAGGAAATTATTTAATGGCAAATTCTATAGCCATAATGAAAAGTCAGATGAGATCGGGCTCATTAAGGGTGGTATGGCCATAGACCATAATGAAAGGTGCTTGTCAAAGAATCTTGCATTAATCTAACCATCAACATAGTTTCACTGTATGTTCATTATAATGTTAACTTACCAAACAATTTCAAGTGAAGAATGTAATAATTTTCTGATATGTGCAAATACATACTAGGTATTGATGATGAGTAGAAGAAAAAGAATGGAGATGGTAAGACAGCTCCTGGCCTCCAGGGGCTCGCAGTATATTGGAAGAGACATTCAACTTACTGTGACAGAGGAGAGAATGAAAGAAAAGATTTACAGCTTTATAAGAAAAAAATATGACATGGGATTTACTTCTCTTTTGTAGCAGAATTATTTATGTACATCTTACTCATCCCATACGAAACTATAGTTTACACACTTTGTTGATATTATACTTATTTTGGATTTTCAACAGTGCCTTTCACATAGTCAGTTGTTAATAAATATTAATTGAATTGTAAACTGCACTATAATTGTGAGCTTAGAAGCCCATAGAAGGCTGTTTTTCTCTTTACAGTGATGTGACTATCTGTGGTATAGCTTAAGCCTTCTAAGCATATTTGAGCATGCAAAAAACAATAAGCAGGTAAATATATTGCCTTTTCAAATTTTGTTGAAAAGTAATTATGCTAGAAATCAATAGTTGATAATAAAGTTGAATACCACCATCTAATTTTGAGCCATTCATTTTCATTATCTTGATCTCAGTGGTTATATTTGGGTTCATCCAATTCCAGCATCCCATGATCCCTCCTTTGACTAAAGTTCTCCTTAAGCAACTTCCTCATTTCTCTTCTCAGAAAGTTTTCTCAAAATGAGGTTAAAATGCACCATTTTCTTAAAATAGTAGCTAACATCCCTCAATTTCAAATCTTTCACCAACCCACTTCCACTGAGGTTTTCTTCCCACCACTCCTCTGAATCTGCTTTTGTCAATATCGACAATGAGTTTCATGTTATTAAATCCAATGGTTACCTTTCTATCCTCATCTTCTAAACCTCTCTGCAGCATTAAACAGTAGATTACCATCTTGTTCTCAAAATTCAGTCATTTGTCCTCCATGACACCATGCTTTCTTGTCTTCCTTCCTCATTCTTTGGCTTCTCCAGATTCCTTGCCCTGTCTCCTCTGAGAGCCATGCACTAATTGCTGAGATGCCTGCTCCTTAATGTCTATATCTTCATAATGTGTGATTTCATAAAACACAATGGCTCTAAATAGCATCATATACCAAGGACACATCCTTTCATATCTTTATCTGTGAACACTATACATTTACATGAAACTTCACACTTGACACCACTAGTCCAATGCTACATAGGATACTACAAGTTAATTTGTCTAAAACTGAAGCCTAATCTAGAACAATTATTTCCAGTATGTTGAGGACTAAATTACTAGAATGTTCTGTAAACACTGAACATTTTGAAAATGGAATTTACCAGAAAATGATTTGTAAGGATACTGCCAAAAAATCATTTTTATTCTATTAAATAGCAGACCTGTTTTCAATTGTGAAATTTCCATTTTTCATACTTTACAATTTTCTGCTAAGAATTACTTTTTTCATTCACTTTAAGAGTACTCACCTTTTCCTCACTGAGCATGGTTATAATAGCTACTTTCAAGCCTTTATTTTATAATTCTATCATCTACGTAATATCAGGGTTAGCATCTGTTGATTTTCTTTTCCCCTGATAAATTGACACATTTTCTTGACTATGTATGTGATAAAATATTTTGAACTATGTCTTGGGTTTTGAACAAGATGTAAGATTGTACTTCATTTTAAAATTATCTGGAGAATATTAACTTTGGTTTGGGTTTTGTTTTAGCAGGCAATCAGCCTGGTTATGTCTCACCTCATTTAGGCAATGGTTTCAATGTCTGTTCTGTTTTCAAAGCCTTTCCTAAAGCCTTCAGATCTATCCTACACATAAACCTCTCAGTGGTCAGTCTTGGAATTCAGTGTCATTGTGCACTGCAGTTGTAGCCTTTTAAAAAACAATTAATTAATTAATTTGTTATATTAAATTTATTGGGGTGACATTGGTTAATAAGATTATGTAAGTTTCAAGTGTACAATATTATAATATATCATCTGTATATTACATTATGTGTTTATCACCCAAAGCTTAGCCTTCTTCCACCACCATATATTTGAGCCCTTTTACCCTCTTGAAATTTCATTATATTTTTTAACATTTAAAATTTTTATTTCATTGATTATGCTATTACAGTTGTCCCAATTTTCCCCCTTTCCCCCTCTACCCAGCAATCTCCACTCCCTCTAGTGATCCTCCTCTTTTGTCCACATCCATGGGTCATACATATAAGTCCTTTGCCCCCTGCCTATTATGTAACTAACAATTTGTACTTCTTAATCCCTTCACCTTTTCCCCCATTCCACCAGACCTCCGTCCTTACTGACCACCATACCAATGCTCTCCATATTTGTGAATCTGTTTCTCTTCTGATTGTCTGCTTAGTTTGTTTTTTAGATGCAATTGTTGATAACATTATTTTTTATCTTTTGATGTTCATAGTATTGATATTCTCTTCTTAAATAAGTCCCTTTAACATTTCATATAGCGATTTGGGGCTGATGAACTCCTTTAGTTTTACCTTGTCTGAGAAGCACTTTATCTTCCCTTTGATTCTAAATGATAGCTCTTGCTGGATAGAGTAATCTAGATTGTAGGTTCTTGCTTTTCATCACATTGAATACTTCTTGCCAGTCTCTCGTGGCTTGCAATGGTTCTTTTCAGAAATCAGCTGATAGTTTTATGGAAACTTCTTCGTATGTAATTTTCTGCTCTTTCTTGCTGATTTTAAGATTCTCTTTTTAGAAACATGTCCATGTGGTAGGTGGGACCAGAGCCCACTTCCCCCTCCACCCAGGTGGAATGCCTAGTCAATCTTCTGAGGAACGGAGTGAACAGCCAATGGAATCCCACCTTATATGAAGTTTGGAAGCCAAAATTGTAGAGGACATTAAAAAACGGATAGTAATGGGATTGCGTTGTGATGGTTAGGTTCCTGGGACCTGCACGGGGACCAAGGCTGCTGCAGCCCCAGGCCAAGCACCTGCAGTGGGATCCTTGAAGGAGAGCCAGATCTGCAGCTCCCTTCTCTACCAAAGCAGGGAGGACACCAGACACCAGGAGAGAGCTGGATGCTTGAAGTTTCAGTGGGGAATAAAGGTGAAGTGGGAGACACACAGAGGCAGGATTCAACTGCAGGGACTGCGGTCATCAGCTAGGTTATTACCAGAGAAATTGGGGAGCTGGGTGACACCTGGGGAAGGGAGAAGAGTTGGGCCATGTCTGACACTGACTCAGATAGTCTCCAGTCTGTTTAGAAAGTTGGGCATTGTGAAAAGTTAGGCACTTGTTTAGAACAGTGAGCTTAACCAGGATTTTACTAAAATAATAATGCTGAGACAGCTGCCATTTAAGGAACCGTCACACAGTGGCTGGCTCACAAAGAGGAGGGAGGAGGTACACTGCACAGACCATTCAGAGAAGAGCAGCAGGGCTCAGGGAGTTAGTAGTCCCCAGAAAGACTTAATTTACTGCAGGAGTTAAACAACCATGAAGAAAATTTGAGAGTGTGTAGCACCCAAACCAGCAAAGAGGGAGAAAGTGGTGAGTTGCCTCTAATTCATTCACTTGACAGGCAGCACAAGTGGTGTATTAAAGGCACTGGCCTGGGGCAGGAGGCTTTTTTTCTTTCCTCCTTTTTAAATTTTTCCCCAAGTGAGACAATAAGACCTGGAGTTCTAAAAGGTCCAAAGACAGATAGAAAAGGGAGCACAAGACTAACCCAAACAACTGAGTAACTGTGACAAATTTCACTTTGCTATCCTATAGAACTTGCATTTTATTGTTTATTTAGATTATTATTTTTTCATTGTTTTTACATTTTATTTTATTAGCATTTTTATTTATCTTATTTCTGCTCAGTTTTCTTCATTTTATTTCTGTTTAATTGCATTGTTTGACTATTTTCCTTGTTCTCTCTTTCATATTTCCTTCTTTCACTTTACTTGTGTTCCAATAACACACTACTGTTGGTGGTGTACTTTCTATTCTTGTTAGTCAAATCATGTATTTCTTGCCATATTATTGTTGTTTCAGTATTATTGTAAATAACTGTTGTTCCATACAATTATAAATACTACACAGCACTGCTCCCTGATTTTAGCCCATTTCACTATCTTCTTGAACTTTATTACTTTTGTGGTTAACTATATTTTCTCACATACTACACCTACTTTCTATACTTTACTCTCACTATATCTCATCATCTGACTTTGAACAAGCACTCTGTTTTCTGGATTCATCTCATAATCCTTCTCCACTCTCACAAGAGTCTTATCTTTTTCACCTTTTATAAAAAGTGGCTAGTTGGGTGAAATATCACCATTAATGCTACACTTATGCAAAGAATCTCCTATATCTTCTCTACTTTTTGGTACTTTAAATCCCCTAGAATATTCTCCAGCTGTCTTAATCTATTTTGCTTCTCTCTGCAACTGATCACATACAAGATTAGAAAGAAGCTGTGAACACCAATGTACCTACAGGAGGAGAGAACTCACCAACATGTGAAAACTCAAATACAACAAGAGAGCCCACACAAACAGAAGATAGGGCAAATCTAGAGCATCCAGACAAGGAGATCAGAGAGACCACACCACTGAATTTCATACAATTCCTAGTGTAGAAGTTCACCCTACAAAGAAAACTAGCAAAGTGAAACATCAGGAAGAACATAAACCAACAAAAACATTCACCTAAAATGGGAAGACAAAAAGAGAACCTTCAACCATAAGGAATGGAAGACTCCCCAATAAAAGAGCTAAATGAAATGGAGGTAAGCAAACTATCACATATAAAATTCAAAACAATGCTTATAAGGATGCTTGAGGACCTCATAGACAACTACAAGAAACTGAGTGATAACTACAACAGTATGAAAAAGGAAACAAACTATAAGCAAAAACCATAAACAAAAACAAACAAGAAAGAATACAATTTCTGAAATTAAAAAAAAAAACACTGGAAGGAATTACATTTAGGCTGAATGAAGAAGAGGACAGGATTGGTGAACAGGAAGACAAGGAGGAAAGAAACATACTGGTAGAGCAGCTTCATGAAAAAAGACTAAAAAATATGAAGAGAGATCAAGGGAACTTCAAGATAACATGAAATGCAACAGCATTCAAATCATAGGGATACAAGGAGAAAAAAAGGAACAAAGGATAGAAAGTCTATTTGAAAAAATAATGACAGAAACTTTCTGAACATGGAGATGGAATAAACCATGCAAGTTCAGGAAGCACAGAGTGCCCCAATCAAGATGAACCCAAAGAGGCCTACTCCAAGACACATCATAATTAAAATGCCAAGTTTTAAATATAAAGAGACAACTTAAAAACAGCATGGTAGAAACAAGAACTAACAAGTAAAGGGGCTGTGATAAAGCTAGCAGCTGATTTCTCAATAGAAACACTCCAATCTAGGAGAGAATGGCTAGAAATACACCAAGTAAAGAAAAACAAAGGCATGCAACCAAGAATACTCTACCTGACAAGGCTCTCAATAAAATGGAAGGTGAAATAAGGAGTTTCTCAGACAAAAAATGGCTGAAAAATTACATCTCCAACACACTGGCACTACAAGGCATACTAAAGGTAATAGTATAAGAAGAGGAAGTAAAAGAGAGAGAGGAACACAGGTACAAATGGGGAAAATGAATAAATACATATCAAAAATTACCTTAAATGTTAATGGATTAAATGCTTCAATCAAAAGACTCAAAAGTAGCTGAATGGATAAGAAAACATGACCCACACACATGCTGCCTACAAGAGACCCACCTCAGAACAAAGACCTACACAGAGTGAAAATGAAGGGTTTGAAAAAATATTCCAAGAAAATGGAGAGGAAAAAAGGCCAGGGTAGGAATATCCATATCAAACAAAATAGACCTCAAAACATGGGCCACAAAAAGACCCAGAAGGACACTTCATAATACTCAAGGGAAGAATCCATCAATAAGACACAACCATTATAAACATATATGCACTCAACATAAGAGCACCCAAATACATAAAGAAAATCTTGGAGGACTTCAAGAAAGATATTGACAGCAATGCTATTACAGTAGGAGATTTCAACACCACGCTGTCAAAAACTGATAGACCTTCCAAACAAAACATCAACACAGATATTGTGTCATTGAACAAAATCCTAGATCAAATGGACTTAACTAATATATATAGAACCTTTCATCCCTAAAAAACAAAATACACATTCTTTCAATGCACATGGAACATTTTCAAAGATAGACTACATGATAGGACACAAAACAAGACTCAATAAATTCAAGAGAATTGAAATCATATCAAGCATTTTCTCAGACCACAACTAAAACTAGGAACTGAAACTAGAAACAAACATCAAGGAAAAAACTCAAAAAGAGTCAAATGCATGGAGATTGAATACCATGCTATTAAACAATGAATGGGTTAAGACTGATATGAAGAAAGAAATTAAACAGTTTCTGAAGACAAATGAAAATGAACTCACAACACTTCAAGTCTTATAGGACACAGTGAAGGCAGTCCTGAGAGGGAAGTTCATAGCAACACAGGCCTATCTAAAAAATATAGAAACATTCAAAATAAACAACCTAAAGTGAACATCTACAAGAACTGGAGGAACAACAACAAAGAGAGCCCAGAACAACTAGAAAGAAGGAAATAATCAAGATCACAGCAGAATTACATGACATAGAAGCTCTTTTTTCCTTTCTGCTGCATAGTATCCCACTGTATAAATGTACCATGTTTTTTTTTGTTTTGTTTTGTTTTGTTTTTGTTTATTTTTTACCCTGCAATTCCACTGCTGGGGCTATATTGTAAGAACCCTGAAACACCAATACATAAGAACCTATGCACCCCAATGTTCATATCAGTACAACTTACAATAGCCAAGAGCTGGAAGCAACCTAAATGCCCATCAGTAATTGAATAGATGAAAAAACTATGCTACATTTACAGAATGGAATACTACACAGATGAAAGAAAAAAGGAGCTCCTATCCTTTGTGACAGCATGGATAGAATTGGAGAGCATTACGCTAAGTGAAATAAGCCAGGTACTGAAAGACACATACCATGTGTTCTCACCTATAAGTGGACCCTAATCAAAAAAACCAACAAACAAGAAAAATGTAACCAGAGATAGTGAAATTAAGAACACACTGGTAGTAACTAGAGGGGATGTGGGAGTGGATAATGGAGGGAAAAGGGAGAAGGGGTTTCAGGAACATGTATAAAGGACACATGGACAAAACCAAAGGGGGTAGGATCAAGGCTGGGGAATAGGGATTGCTGGGTGAGGGAGAGTGGTGGGATTAAAATGGAGACAACTATACTTGAATAACAGTAAGAAAAAGATTATCTCTTTATGTTTAGCCTCTGTCATGTTAATTATGATATACCTTGGTGTGGTCCTCTTTATGTCCATGTTGTTTAGAAATGTTTGTGCTTCCTGGGCTTAAATGTCATTTTCCTTCACCAAATTAGGGAGGATGTTTTTAAAAAATAGGTTTCCAATTTATTGCTCTTTCTCTTCTTCTGGCACCCCTATGATGTGAATGTTAAAATACTTGAAGTTGTCCCAAAGACTCTTTACACTATCCTTGATGTTTTGGATTCTTTTTACTTCTTGCTGTACCGATGGAATGACTTTTGCTTCCTTATGTTCCAAATCATTGATTTGATCATTGGCTTCATCCATTCCAGTGTTCATTGCCTGCAAATTATTTTTTATTTCAATTAGTGTCCTCTTCATTTCTGTTTGGATAATTTTCATGCTGTTGGAGTACCCATTGAGTTCCTTCAGCATCTTTATAATAAGTGTTTTCAACTCTGAATCTGATTGATTACTTGTCTCCATGTTGTTTAGTTCTTTTCCTAGAGTTTTGTTGTATTCTTTCATTTGGACCATATTCCCTTGTCTCCTTATTTTGGCAGCCTCCCTGTGTTTGTTTCTATGTATGAGGTAAAGCCACTTTGACTCTGTGTCTTAGTAGTGTGGCCTAATGTAGTAGGTGTCCTATAGGCTCCAGTGGCACAGCCTACCCTATCCCCCAAGCTGGGTAATCAAGGTGTGCTCTCCATGAGGGCTGAGTAGTCCCTCCTCTTATAGTTGAGTCTTGATTGTTTCCATCAGGTCGATGGATGGGATTTACCTAGGCCAGAAAACTGGTAGGAATGGCTATGACCACTAGTTGGCAGCCACTTGCCTCCATAGCTTGCGGAGGTTGTTAGGTGGTGGTGCTCCAACATGATTTGTCACTATCCACTGGGTTCACAGGCTCTGGGGTTTCCTAGGAGATGCAGGCCAAGGTCAGTCACCACCTGTGTTCTCTCTGGGGCCTCTTGGTGTAAGCTATTAAGTAATTTTCAGATGACTGCTGCTGTGCCAGGCTTGGGGTCACTCACTAAAATGTATGGGGGCTGGGTTCTGCTGTTCCTTGTTGCATGGATTTAAGAAGATCTGAAGCCTGTGCCTAGCCCAGCCATTCATATGGAAAAGCCACTGTCACCAGCTTATGTGGGCCCATAAATTGGATGGGATGGAGACTTAGGTAATTGTCAGGACAGGGCTGTGTGAGCCAAGTGGATGGAGATTGAGCTATGGTGCCACTGCACTGTCTCTCTGTTTGGGGAAAAGCTCAAATAACAATGACTACTGTGTGAAGTTGTGTCTGGGAGTAAGCTGTCCCTCCTCTCTCACTCTGATGACAGATACTTCAGTTCCTACCCACATGCCACTGGTAACATTCAATCTTGTTCTCCTCAGCTGGATCCCTGAGGGCATGAATCTGAGTAAGTTCTTGTGTGAGGCCTTCCAAGAAGAGATGCCTGAGAATCCCACATTTTTTTCCACTGACCCAACCCTCACTGGTTTTTATTGCCAGAAGTTATGGGGACGTATCTTCCTGGCACTGAACCATGACCTGTGTGGTCTAGTGTGGAGCTGGGATTCCTCTTTCCTGGGATATTCTTCTGTTTTACATCCACCACATGTGGGCTTGAGACCAGCCCATTCCACATCTCAACATCTCCTCCCCTTCAGCCCTCCTACCCATCTAGATGAACATGGTCTCTTCAATTCCTTAGTTGTCAGATTTCCATACAGCTCAATTTTCTGATGGTTCTGAGTGATATCTGTTGTGTAGTTTAGCTGTCATTTTGCTGTGCTTGTGTGAGGGGATGAGCCATATTTATCTATGCCTTCATCTTGACTGGAAGTTCTGCAGTTTCATTCTTAAAGCCTGTGTTACTTTTTTTTTTTTCATTGTTTGTTTCTGTTCTATGATGCATACTTTGGGGGTGAGCCTGGAACTTAATTGATTCATATACAATATTTGAAGAACCTCCTTTAGCTTTATCTTCTAACTATACCTCCTCTCACATCTTCAGATCATGCAATATCCTTTTCCAGGTTCCTCTAGTTAGAGACTGTCTTCAGTCTCAGGATTTTAGTTCTCCATATTGCCTCTTCTACTGCCATAGTAGCTACATAACTTCTTGTTTAGAACTTGCCTCAAGGCAATACCAAGGGAGAAAAAAGAGGAAAAAATGGGAAGAAAAACAACTCAAGAATTCTTCACACACTCTCCCACTTATGGAGTCCTATTTTCCTAGTCCTCTGGCTAGAAAGACATGGTTTATTTCAGAGGTTTTGCTCTCTGTACTCGAACTGTAATTCTAGGAATTGGCTCACCCTTGGATGAAAGCTAGTCAAAAAAGAAGAAAATATTTTTAATTGTAAAAAATCTACTGACACTGTTTATATTTAATATCTTTAGGTAGTTGATTTTTATATTCTGTCAAATAGTTTTAGTTGTCATCAATTAGGAAATAGATTGTAGTGACTTAATCTCAGCCAGTACCAGAAGTCTCACCATCTTATTGATTCATTCACTCTTACTTGTTTTCTGTCTTCTCCTATTAAAATGGAATTTTCAAGTATACCCTCATATTTACTGCTGAATTCCCAGTGCCAAGATCAGTGCTGAGTGAATAGTGAGTTCTCAATATATAGTTTTGAATGCATTAATTAGCTAATTAATATATAGTTTTACTTCCATTAATGTTTTTCTAAAAAGAATATGGTTTTAGGACCGTTCAAGGTCTTGGCTCATTTCATTATGCTATTTTCCTTTCATGACACTGGACAATAGTCTATCTATGATGTTTAGTTTTGGAGGGTGGGTGTTAAATTTAGAGGATCACTTGAAAATATATTATGGAAGGTTTACAAAAATTAAAGTAACTGAGCTGCTCTCTTCTCTAGACTCTAAATCAACCTCAACTTGTTTCTATTAGCATTGCCATATATTGGAAATCTTTATGAAATTAACACAAGATCTCTAAAGAATTTCAAAAATTCTAAGCGACATTTTTTAAAATCCATTCTCAGAAGCCAACATCTTAGTAAGGTACTCCTTAAAAATTTAAGCATTATGTAAGCTACTGTTTACCACTTCTGAGCTTTTTTCCTTTCTGGAAGTAAGATATTAAAATGGCATATAATTTAAAGAAAAGAACACTGTGACTATCTTTGCCCTTGTTATGCACTGAGGCAATTGATTTGACTTTCCATAGGCACACAGTGATAATTACACTAACAGCAGAGCAAGAACAAAATGAACTAAATTTAATGAGTACCTGGGTATTTGAAAAATGCAGTACATCTAATAGCAAGTATCACAGACACAGTATCAACAAATCTTTTCCTGTATCTGATGGATCAACATCCAAGTAGACTGAAATTCTTTGAGAGTCTTGAAGGTGAAATGATCCCAGATCACCTACCTGGAAAAACAATATAGAGTCTTTCTACCTTTACCTCTTCAACTGTATTTTTTAGGGTTTTTATAATTTGTGTGAACTATTTCTGCAGTTCTATTGGACAATTTTAAGATATGGAATTAAAGTAGCTCTGACCATTATATAAAAAGACCATATAGTTCAAATTAGAACATATTTAAGAAAAAAGTGCTATTGATAGCTATGGTAGGAAAATAGGAATAAACTGGAACTTTCCTAGACAAACCCAGTTGTATGGTTTGTCAACGAGCTGTGATATAATATAGACATTATGATATACCATCTATAATATCTAATTCAGCTAAACTCACCAAATGTACTAAAACTCATTGAGAGTAAAAAATTTTATTGTATATATAAAAAAAACACAATCCTAATAATAATCAAAAAAGGAAATCAGTTATCATTTTATATAGAGATCTAAAACTTTACTTTTAAGATAAACAGTTAAAGAAAAATTAAGAATTATTCTTGACATAACAGTATGAACTGCTTCTCAGGTTAACCAAATAGCACTCATTTATGAGTAAAGTTCTCAGTAGATTTTTTGCTAATATGTGGAAGAAATGCTACCATTATAAAAATTAATATGTTGTAATTCCCAATGAATTAATTTATTAAGCAATAATTATCAATGACTGAAACCATTAGATGAAAGGTTTGTGGGAAATTCCATAATAGAGACATGATACTGATATCACTATCATCCAAACCCATTAAATGCTTCATATCAATAAATGTAGGGGGAAAAGGGTTTATGTGTCTCTTGATGTGATGCAATGTGAACTGTAAACTACAACCTGTGACATATTCTTACCAAAATCAAATTGAATCTAGAGCTAATAAATCCTTAAGAGATGATTTCTTACTTATAGAAAATAAAAGGACAGAGACACAAGTTAAAAAAAGGGGGGAAGCAAGCCATCTAGATTATGAGATATACAATATTACGAGAAAACTGGAGGGCAAATGATTGGGGAGGGCTGAATGGAAGTCACACTAACCTCCTCCCAGGACCAATTTGGACTTACAACTACATGGTGGAGAAAACACCCAGAACAAAAAACTGAGTGAGAGCAAGAGAGAAGCCTTATAACCTCAGGCAGACAGAAGAATCAGCTTCAGCACAAACAGACTGGTGAGGAGTACAGTGGAGACTCAAGAAATTTGGCTAGACACACACAAGCAGCAGTACAAGGAGGATAATTAAGCAACTGGTTGGATCCCCTGAGAATTGTGAGGTCTAAACCCTAAGCTGGGATTCCCAGACTAGAGTATCAGAGCCCCAAAGTTACACAGATAATGGCCAGTGGTGACAAGTACTAGGGTTGCTCTCTGCCAGAGACAGATGGCTGATATGCAAAGAGCTATTTAAGTGGCCAACACTAAAATTTTAATATGCAGCCACTACCCTAAGCTCTGGCAAGGGTGGGACAGAATAGGCTGGAGATACCTGAGGAGTGACTGGGGACAGAAACTTTGGGGAGAGAACTGAGAGAGTAAACACCAGGATCCCGATGCTGTCATCCCCCATATAGCAGTACCCATCCTGCTCAGGCAGACTACTCTCCTCCAAGCAGCAGCAGCCTGAGGGGAAACAAAAGCCCTGAACCCAGGAGGGATTCTGCCCTGAATTGTGGTGCTTAAGCCTGAATGCTGAATGCAGAGTGACTAGATTAACAATCAAAGGAGTCAGCCACAGTCAGTAGATCCCTGGCAGTCCCTGAACAGGCTGCCTAAGGTCAGATTGGGCCAAAATCTGACACCACCAGAGGTGGATTCAGAAAGAAAAAACAGTGGTAAATACTAGAGGCTACCAAGGCAAAATCTACTCTGGCCTTCTCCATGATTAGTGATATTTTCTTTCCTGCATAGCTTTATAACATTTATTTCATACTCACGAAGTTTGTGCATACTGTCAGTAGATTTTATACTACAGTTTATTTCAATTCACATATTTTGCCTCTCTGTTCTCTTACCCCATTTTACCTTCTTCTTTCCTCTCATTATTTTCCTTTTAAATTTTGTTTTTTCTCTTCATACAACTTGTTCCATTCCACACTCTTACTATTTCTCCCCCATACTAACAGAAAAAATCAATGTTCTTGTCAATGGTCATCTCATATCCTTTTTCCCCAATCTTAAAATACCTGTGTTCTCTTTCCACCTTTAGCAATCTTTGCATTTTGGTGTAGATAAAGTAGTTATTGTTACATATTTTTCAATTTTATCTCTAGATCTTCACTAATTTTGTATCTCTAATCTCTAATTTTACCAGTCCCCTATTCCAATCTTTTTGTGTCAAATTGTTCATTTTTCCCTGTCTTATCTTGTTTTAGTCTTTGTTTTTCTCTCTCATCCTGCCCTTTCATTTTTCTTTATTCTCCTTTTTTCTTTTTCTTTTTGTCTCAAATTTTAATTTTTCCCTGTTTTACCCTGGATTTTGTTTCTCACTCTTAGTATTACCTCTCTGTTTATTATTTCAAACGCACTTCCATTTCACTAGACATCTCTTAAGCTTTCCTTTCTTTCTCTTTCCCCTGTTATTTCCATCCTACCTATATTAATTTTAGCTCATTTGTTGTTAGTATTTTTGTGGTGGATCTTTATCTCCAATTTGGCACCCATATTTTATTGTTTATTTACTTTTTCTTTCTGTCTCTCACTTCATTCTATTTAATTTTATATTAATTTCTGTTTAAACCTAATACTACATGCTTACCTTCTCACATTCCATTCTGCCTTCTTCATTCCCTTTTTAATTTACAATATAAACTATACTTTCACTCTTTGCATTGCTCCAACCCACAAGTCTTATTAGTGCTCCTCTCTCTATTCTTTCAAAATCATTTTTCTTTCAAGAAGTCATTTCATATACACTCTTCTTTCTTATAATTGTCTTAATCTCTTTACATTGTATTAATACTGGTTCATTTGTTGTTGATAGTGGGATTGGGAGGATTATTTTTGTGTGTGTGAGTTCATTTACTGGACTTTTGTGGTTTTGTTCTAGTAACACCTGAACAGCAGCGTAGAAAACATGGTGGGCAGAGTGACCTCCAGTCAACCAGCTGGAGGAAAGGACCCACCAGAGAACAATCCAACAACAATCAAATACCAATCACATCCAAAAAGCCAACATAAATGGCATAAAGTACATCCCAAGAGCATCCAGATGAGGAGATCAAGGAGACTGTACTACTGTATCTCACAGGTCTCCAACTATAGAAGTTCACACCACAAAGAAAAGGAGTCAAAACAGATCAATGTAAGACACAGAAGCAAATAAGAAGAGTCTCAAAAATAATGGGAAGATGCCCTGGCTGGTGTGGCTCAGTGGATTGAGCATGGGCCTACAAACCAAAGGAGTGCAGTTCGATTCCCAGTCAGAGCACATGCCTGGGTTACAGGCCAGGTCCCAGCAGGGGACACACGAGAGGCAACCATAAATTGATATTTCTCTCCCTCTCTCTTTCCCTTCCACTCTAAAGATAAATAAATAAAATATTTTAAAAAATAGTGGGAACATAAAGAAACAGCTGCTAATTGAAAGGAAAGTAGGAATCCTCAGAAAGAATGATAAATGAAACAGAGGCAAGTAAGCTATCAGATATGGAGTTCAAAACAATAGTTACAAGGAATCCTAATGAGCTTAGTGTGAATTAATAAAAACTACAATGAACCTACAAGGAACTTACTGTAAACTATAACAGCATGAAAAATGACACAGAAACAATCAACAAAAGCCAAGAAGAAATGAATAATACAATATCTGAATTGAAGAACACAGCAGAAGGATTCAAAAGCAGGCCAGATGAAGCAGAGGATCAAATCAGCGAGCTGGAGGATAAGGTATAAAAACATCCCAGAAAGAGCAAGAGAAGGACAAAAAGAATAAAAAAAAAAATGAAGACAGGTTAATGGAACTGTGAGACAACATGAAATGTAATAATATCCGTACAATAGGGATACCAGAAGAAGAGGAACAAAGAAAAGAAAACCTGTTTGAAAAAGAAATGATGGAAAAATTTCCTAATTTGATTAGAAAAAAGTCACACAAGGTGATGAAGCACAGAGGGTCTCAATCAAGAGGAACCCAAAGAGGTCCACTCCAAGACACATCATAATTAAAATGGCAAAATTCAAAGACAAACAGATTGCCTTAAAGGCAGTAAGGGAGAAACAGGAAATAACATACAAGGGAGTCCCAATAAGGCTAGCAGCTGACTTGTCAACAGAAACACTACAAGCCAGAAGAGAATGGAAAGAAATATAGCAAATAATGAAAGGCAAAGGCCTACAACCAAGTCTACTCTACCAAGAAAGGCATTCAATTAAGTGGAAGTTGAAATAAGGAGTTTCCCAGACAAAAGAAGGCTAAAAGAATACACCTCTACCACACCAGCACTGCAAGATATGCTAAAGGAACTGCTTTAAGAAGAGGAAGAAAAAGAGTGAGAGAGAAAGGAACACAGGTACAAAGGGGATAAAATTGCAATAAATACATACCTATCAAAAATAACCTTAAAGGTAAATGAATTAAATACTCCAATTAAAAATCATAGGGTAGCTGAATGGATAATAAAACATGACCTGCATACATGTTGCCTACAAGAGATCTACCTCAGAGCAAAAGACCTACACAGACTGAAAGTGAAGGGTTGGAAAAAATTGCTCCAAGCAAACAGATAGGAATAAAAAGCCAGGGTACCAATACTTATTTCAGACAAAATAGACTTCCAAAAACTAGCCATAAAAAGAGACACGGGAAGACATTTCATAATACTCAAAGGAAGAATCCATCAAGAAGATACAAATATTGTAAACATATATAAACCCAATATAGAACACCCAAATATATAAGAAAAATCTTGGAGGACTTCATGAAAATATAGACAGCAACACAATTATAGTTGTGGATTTGAATACCAAAAAGTCAACAAGAGATAGATATTCCAAACAAACTCAACAAGGATATTGTGGAATGGAACAACACATAGATAAAATGGAATAAAGGTTATATATAGAACTATTCATGTCAAAGAAGACAAGTACATATCCTTTTCAAACGCACATGGAACATTTTCAAAGATATATCACATGACAGGACACAAAACAAGCCTCAAAAAATTTAAGAAAATGCAATCATATCAAGCATTTTCTTGTACCACAATGGCTTCACACTAGACACTAATCTCAAGGGAAAAAAAACTCAAAAACAGTGAAATTCATGAAAAATGAATAGCATGTTATCAAACAATGAATGGGTTTACAATGAGAGTAAGGAAGAATTTAAAAAGTTTCTGGAAAAAAATGAAAATGAACACAAAACTATCCAAAACTTAAGAGACACATCAAAGGCAATCCTGAGAGGGAACTTCATAGCGATACAGGCCTACCTAGAAAACATAGAAACATTTCAAATAAATAATCTAACCCTATATCTACAAGAACTGGAGGAACAACAGCAAACAAAGTTCAGAGTGAGTAGAGGGATGGAAATAATCAAGAGCAGAACTGAATTAAATGACATAGAGACTGACAGAGTAATTCAAAAGATCAATAAATCCAGAATATGTTTCTTTGAGAAGATAAACAAATTGACAGGCCTTTAAGTAGACACATGAAGAAAAAAGGGAGGGGACCCAAATAAATAAAATTAGAAGTGAAAGAAAATAAATTATAACTGATACTAGAGAAATATTTGTATTTATAACAAATTACTATGAACAACTATATGCCAAGAAATTTGAAAAACTGAGTGAAATGAACAAATTTCTAGAAGCATATAATCTTCCAAACTCAATGAAGAGGAAGCATAAAGCCTGAACAGATAACAGCCAGTGAAAATGAAGCAGTAATGATAAAATCCGCATCACAGAAAACCCTGGACTGAACTTTTTCATAGGAGAATACTACCAAATATTTAAGGAATAATTAACCACTATCCTTCTCAAACTATTCTAAAAAAATCTAGAAGAAAGACTCTCAAACTCTTTTCATGAGGACAGCATCACCCTAACCTTAAAACCACATAAAGACACAACAAAGAAAGAAAATTACAGGCCAAAAGCACTGATGAACACAGACAGTAAATCCCTCAAGAAAATATTTGCAAATTGCATTCAGCAATACATCAAAAATATCACACAACATGATAAAGAGGGATTCATCCCAGGGATGCAAGGGTGGTACAACATCCACAAGTCAGTAAATGTAATACACCACATAAACAAAAGGAAAGACGAAAATCACATGATCATGTAAATAGATTTGGAAAAAGTATTTGATAAGGTACAGCACCCATTTATGATAAAAAACACTCAGCAAAGCAGGGGTAGAGGGAGCCTACCTCCATATAGGAAAGGCCATATATGAAAAACCTAAAGCCAACATCATACTCAATGTGCAAAAAATAAAAGATTTCCCAGTAACATCAGGAACAAGACAAGGATGTCTGTTTCACCACTTCTATTCAACATATATTGCAAGTCCAAGCAACAGCATTCAGACAAGACAAAGAAATAAAATGGACAGAGACTGGAAAGGAGGAACTAAAACTGTCCCTCTTTGCAGATGACATGATAGTGTACATAGAATACCCTGCAGAATCCATAAAAAATTGACTTGACCTAACAAGTGAATTTGGCAAAAGAGCAGGATATAAAGTCAATATTCAGAAATCGAAATCATTTTTGTGCACTAACAACAAGATAGCTGAAGCAGACATCAGAAAAAAAATCCTATTTGGTACAGCAACAAAAAAAATGAAGTTCCTAGGAATAAACCTAACCAATGAAGTCAAAGACCTGTACTCAGAAAACTACAGAACACAGAACAAAACAATTAAGGAAGACGTAAACAAATGGAAGCATACATAGTGTTCATGGATTGGAAGATTTAACATTATCAAAATGTTCATACAACCCAAAGCAATGTATAGATTCATTGCAATCCCTATTAAAATACCAATGGAATATTTAACAGATATAGGATAAAATTTTCAAAAATTTATATGAAACCATAAATGATCCCAAATAGCATCAGCAACTTTGAGAAAAATGGACAAAGTAGGAAGGGTCAAATACCTGACATCAAACTATATTACAAAGCCACTGTAATAAAACAACTCTGGTACTGGCATAATAACAGACACATACATGAATAGAACAGAATAGAGAGCCCCAAAATAAACCTAGTCTCTATGGTCAATTAATATTTGACAAAGGGGCAGGAGCATAAAATGGACTAAAAGTAGCCTCTTCAACAAACGGTGTTGTGAGACTTGAACATCAATATTCAAGAAAATGAAACTCACCCACCAGCTTACACCATAAACAAAAATAAACTCAAGATGGATAAATATTTAAATATAAGTCATGATACCATGAAAGTCCTAGAGGAGAACATAGGCAGAAAAATCCCAGATATTCCATGTACCAATATTTTCACCAATATGTCTCCCAGAACAAGGGACATAAAGGAAATAATAAACAAAGGAGACTTCATCAAATTAAAAAGCTTTTGCATGGCTAAAGAAAACACAGCAAAATCAAAAGGGAACCAACCATATGGGAAAACAAATTGACCAATGTACCTTGGACTAGAGTTTGATCTCCAAAATACATAAATAACTCACTTGAATCCACACCAGGAAGACAAATAATCCAATTAAAAAAATGGGCAAGAGATCTGAACAGACACTTCACCAAGGAGGACATACAGAATGCCCAGAGACATATAAAAAGATGCTCAGCACACTAGCCATCAGAGAGATGCAAACTAAAATCACAATGAGATACCACTTCACAGCAGTTAAAATCACCATCTTAAATCAACAAACAGCAAGTGCAGACTAGGTTGTGGAGCAAAGGGAACCCTAGTATATTGTTGGTGAGAATGAAGAATGGTATAGCCACTGTGGAAAACATTATGGAATTTCCTCAAAAAAAAATGGAACTGACTTTTGTAACAGCAAGTTCACTGTTGGAATTATACTGTAAGAATGCTGAAACACCAATGCGAAAGAACCTATGCACCCTAATGTTTGCTGCAGCACAATTTACAATAGCCAAGTGCTGGAAGCAACCTAATCATTAAATGAATAGATTAAAAGACTATGATACATTTACACAATAGAATATAGTGCAGCAGAAAGAAAGGAGGAGCTCTTACCTTTCTTGACAACATGGATGGATCTGGAGAGCATTATACTAAGTGAAATAAGCCAGGTGGTGAAAGACAAATACAATATGATCTCACCTATATGTTGAACTTAATCAACAAAACAAAGCATGCAAAATATAACCAGAGACATTGAAATAAAGAACACACTGACAGTAACGAGAGGGTGGAGGGAGAGATATAATGGGAAAATAAGAGAAGGGTGGTCAAGGAACACATATAAAGGACACATGGACAAAGCCAAAGAGGGTAGGATCGAGGGTGGGAAGCAGGGATGGATGGGGCCAGGGGTAGTTCCGTGGGGGAAAATAGAGGCAAATGTGCTTGAATGAAAATAATTTTAATTAAAAAATTATAAGTGTATAATGTAGATATTAGGTATTGGAGGCACATTTTACAAGTTTGTATATTTGTGCATGTTTGAAATATTTAAATTTAAAAAGAAGAAATTTAAGCAATTTTAATTTCATGGAAATATTTACTACATAAACATATAATCATATTGGGAGAAAAATATAATCCTAAAATAATCATCAACATATGAAGTTATTTGAAGTCATTTCTACACTTGAAAAAAAGATTATATTGAATTAACCCAATTTTTTCCAAGTCTTCTTGATGATCAGTGAGAAATATGTGCAGAATTGTTAGGAATAGAAAATCAGACATGAATAGAATGAAGGGCTTTTGGCCATATATCAATCTCACCTTTAACAGAAACCTAAACAACAAAACAAACAAGTAAGCAAAATATAACCAAAGACACTGAAATAGAGAACAGGCTAACAGAGACTAGAGGGAAGAGGGGAGGGAATTTCAGGGGAAAAGGGCAAGGGTTTACAAGAACAAATATAAAGGACACATGGACAAAAACTAAGGGGGGTGGAAATTGGAGGGAGGTGGGGAGCACTGTGGGGTGGAATGGGATGGGAGTAAAAGACAGAAAACTGTACTTGAACACTTAAAATAATTTTTTAAATAAAAGAAAAAGAATCTGATTGGAATTGCTTGTGTAATGGATTCCTTCAACAAATCACTGTGGTTCATAGGATGAGTGCCTTTTATATTTTGACCCCTGTTCATTTTTTTAAAGACTTTATTAATTTATTTTTAGACACAGTGGAAGAGAAGGAGAAAGAGTGAGAGAAAAAATATGTGGTTGCCTCTTGTGCACCTCATACCAGGGAACCTGGCCCGCAACCCAGACCTGTGCCCTGATTTGGAATTGAACCAGTGACCCTGTGGTATGCAGGCCACCACTCAATCAACTGAGACATACCGGCCAGAGCTGGCCTCTATTTTTTTTTTTAAGATTTCAATTATTGATTTTCAGAGAGAGGAGAGGGGAGGGAGAAATAGAGGGAGAGAAACATAAATGTGTGGTTGACTCTCAAGTGGCCCCCACTGGGGACCTGGCCCACAACTAAGGCATGTGCCCTGACTGGGAAACGAACCAGCGACCCTTTGGTTCACAGCCCACACTCAATCCACTGAGCTACACCAGCCAGGCTGGCCTCTATTCTTAACAAGAAAAATAATTGACATTGAATCATAGCTATTTTTCATATAAATTAGGGAAATAAGCACTTTAAATTTACTGGATGTTCATTTTTAAAAGTTTGAAAATTACAAAGTACTATAAGAGAAAGTAAAATATACCCATATGACTATAACCATGTAATATTAAATGTTAATTTGTCAGTCTTTACCATTTAGTTTTTTTTAATTTTTATCTGTGTAGATATAACACAGACATATACATTAAACTTACATAAGGTATTATATTACAAATATAATTTTACTTTTGAAATTCAAATCTTCATGTAATATGAATAAATTAGAATGATCAAATGCAAATAGCTTTAAAATATATATTTTTCATTTTTTATTCTTTGGTTTAATAGACAAAGGTTCTACTTTATTTTTATCAAAGCAATGAATACACATGGCTAAAAAACATTTTAACACTCTTTTTTATGGATATTTTTATTGATTTTCAATTATAGTTGTCCCCATATTCCCTTCATCACTCTCCCCATTCTCTACCAACCCCAACCACCCACCCACAACCCTACCCCCCTTGTGGCTTTGTCCATGGATCCTTTATACATCTTCTTTGACGACCCTTCCCATTCTTGCCTCCATTATTCTCCTCCTGCTTCCCATCTGGCTACTGTCAATTTTTTATTTATTTCCATGTCTCTGGTTATTTTTGCTTGCTTGTTTTTTTGTTGAATAGGTTCCACTTATAGGTGAGATCATATGATATTTTTCATTCACTTTCTGGATAATTTCACTTAGCATAATGCTCTCCAGTTCCATCTATGCTATCAAGAAGGGTAGGAGCTCCTTCTTTCTTTCTGCTGCATAGTATTCCACTTTGTGAATGTACCACAGTTTTTTGATCCACTCATTTACAGATGGGCACTTAGGTTGCTTCCAACACTTGGCTTTTGTAAATTGTGCTGCTGTGAATATTGGGGTGCATAGGATCTTTTGAATTGGTCATTCAGTGTTCTTGGTTATAATGACAACAGTGGAATTGTAGGGTCAAAAGGCACTCTCATTTTTAGTTTTCTGAGGTGCAGAGCAGCTGCACCAGTCAGCATTCCTACCAACAATGTACTAGGGTTCCCTTTTCTCCACCACCTTGTTGGTACTTTTTTCTTGATTCATTTATGATGGTAATTCTGACTGATGTGAAGTGATATCTCATTGTGGTTTTAATATGCATCTCTCTGATGGCTAGTGATGCTGAGCATCTTTTCATAGGTCTCTGGACCCTCTGTATGTCCTCCTTGGAGAAGTATCTGTACAGGTCCTTTGCCCAGTTTTCATTTGGATTATTTGTCTTCCTGGTGTGGATTCAAGTGAGTTATTTATGTATTTTGGAGATCAAACTCTAGTCCAAGGTACATTGGCCAATGTGTTTTCCTATATGGTTGGTTCCCTTTTCATTTTGCTGTTGTTTCCTTTATCTGCACAGAAGCTTTTTAATTTGATGAAGTCCCATTTGTTTCCTTTGCACTGTATATCCCTTGCTCTGGGGGACATATTGGTGAAAATATTGCTGCATGGAATATCTGAGATTTTCCTGCTTATGTTCTCCTCTAGGACTTTAATGGTGTCACAACTTATATTTAAGTCTTCTATACATCTTGAATTTAATATTTTGTATGATATAAGTTGGTGGTCAAGTTTCATTTTTTTGAAGGTAGCTGTCTAGCTCTCCCAACACCATTTGTTGAAGAGGCTATTTTTACTCCATTTTATGTTTCTGTCCTTTTTGTCAAAAATTAATTGACCATAGAGACAGGTTTATTTCTGGGCTGTCTATTCTATTCCATTGATTTATGTGTCTGTTCTTATACCAGTATCAAACTGTATTGATCATCATGGCCTTTAAATATAGTTTGATGTCAGGTGTTGTGATCCCTCCAACTTTGTTTTTCTTTCTCAAACTGCTGCAAGCTTTAGGAGTAATTTATAGTTCCATACAAAATTTTAAAATGTTTTTTCTATATCTGTAAAATATGTCATAGGTATTTTAATAGGGATTTCATTGTATCTACAAATTGCTTTGGGTAGTATGAACATTTTGATGATGTTAATTCTTCCAATCCATGATCATGGTACATGCTTCCATTTGTTTGTGTCTTCCTTAATTTCTTTCTTCAGTGTTGTAAGTTTTCTGAGTACAAGTCATTTACCTCCTTGGTTAGGTTTATTGCTAGGTACTTTATTTTTCTTGTTGCTCTAAAAAATGAGATGTTTTCCATGATTTCTGTTTCTGATATTTCATTGCCGGTATACAAAAAATACCTTTGCATTCTGAATATTTATTTTGTATCCTGCAGTTTTGCCAAATTCACCTATTAAGTCAAGTTGTTTTTTGTTAGAGTCTATAGGACTTTCTATGTACACTATCATGTCATCTGCAAATAGTGACAGTTTTACTTCCTCCTTTCCCATTTGCATGCCTTTCATTTCTTTATCTTGTCTGATTGCTGTAGCTAGGACTTCCAATACTATGTTGAATGTAAGTGGTGAGAATGGACACCCTTATCTTGTTCCTGTTCTTAGTGTGAAAGCTTTCAGTTTTTGCCCATTCAGTATGATGTTGTCTGTAAGTTTCTCATCTATGGCCTTTGTTATGCTGAGGTATGCTTCCTTTACTCCCACTTAGCTATAATTTAAATTGGAAATTTTGTTCATGATATATTCCACTATACAGATATTCCATATCTTGTTTAAACATTGTCCTAAACTTAGAAAATGATATTACTAACAATTTTTCTTCGTTAGTTTTTATGCTGTACTAAAAGTAGTTTTATATAAACCTTTGTATGTCTGTCTGATTATTTCTTTAAGATGAATTCTCAAAAACATAATTACTAGGTTTTAAATATAAATATTTTTAAGCTTCTTGATACTTACTGAAAAATTTCTTTTCAGAACAATTATAACTTAATTATCTTCCAGTAATGGATAAGCTGTTAATCTTAATCAGATGTACTAATTAATGTTTTTTTCTGTTATATTATTTAGTCAGTACTATTTCCTATCCTACTTCTTGGTATTAGGCCAGGCCAACATATAATTTCATTTTTTTTGTAGCAACTATTGGTTTAAATAATGGTTACATGACTTATGAGGGCAAATTAGCCATGGCTGCTGTTGCTCAGTGGATTGAGTTCTGGCCTTTGAAACGAAGGATCACCATTTCAATTCCTAGTCAGGGTATAAGCCTGGGTTGTGGACCAGGTCCCCAGTAGGGGGTATGTGAGAGGCAACCACACATTGATGTTTCTCTATCTCTCTTTTTCTATCTTTTCCTATCTAAAAATAATTAAATAAAATATTTTGATAATAGAAGGCAAATTAGAATCTTTCCTGTGGTTGATATAAATATACTAGGTAAAAATGCCTTTCTATTTTAAGTGAAGTTGTTAAAATTGAGATTCTGGATTTTATAATCAATACAACATCAAGAAGTCCCATGTATGATATGAAAAAAATGTGTGACATACACAAAGCAAAGCACAGGTGTGACATGCAGTTTTGAAGACAATAGGAAATAAAAATACAAGAAACAAAGGAAAAAGAATCAATGTCATCAAGACAGTGGCCTTAGTTTCTTCAGTTTTCAAAATAATCCAATTGCATGCCAGTAACCTTTTCTAGAAATAAGTTTAATGACATTTAAAGAAATGTAATAATATTCAGCATACAACAAGCTCAGAGTCACAATGCTTGGCATCCAATATTACAAGTTACTCAAAGAACCAAAAAAAAAATATGATATATAATGAAGAAAAAACAAGTAAAATCAACACAGAAATGAAAAAAATGATAAAATTTAGAAATAGGTACATTAAACCAAGAATTATAATTATATTCCTATAGTTAAGGATGCAAAGTGACACACAAAAAAGTAAAGTCATAGAAATATTTTTAAAAACTTCAATTGAGTTTACAGATATAAAAAATACAAAGTCTGAAAGAAAAATTATTTTCTTACTTTTGTTCAAGTACAGTTTTCTCCATTTTCCCATCAGCACTTTCCCCTATCCTACCCACTCCACCTCCTACCTTCAATACTATCCCACACCCTGTTGGCTTTGTCCATGGGTCCTTTATACATGTTCTTTAATGACCTTTCTCCTTCTTTCCCTCATTATTCTCCTCTACCTACCCTCTGTTTATTGTCAGTTTGTTCTTTGTTTCAATGTCTCTGGTTATATTTTGCTTGCTTGTTTGTTTTGTTGATTAGGTTACACTTATAGGTGAGATCATATGGTATTTGCTTTTCACAGCTTGGCTTATTTCACTTAGCATAATGCAATCCTGTTCCACCCATGGTGTTGTGAAAGGTAGGAGCTCTTTTTTTCTCCTGAATAAAGTGTCCACAAAGATTCAGTTCTTGTCTCAGTTTATTGGGTTTGGGAGAAATTCTTAAAATATTATTAGACATTTCAGAATAAAAGATTAGCCCTGGGTGGTATGGCTCAGTGAATTAAGTGCTGGCCTGTGAATCAAAGGGTTGTCAATTTGCTTTCCAGTCAGGGTATCTGCCTGGGTTCTAGGACAGGTTCCTAGTAGGGGGCATGCATGAGGCAACCACATATTGATATTTCTCTCCCTCTCTCCCCCTTCACCTATTTCTAAAAATAAATAAATAAAATGTTTTAAAAAGATTAAAGATTAGTGAACTTGAAGGTTAAGCAACAGAAATGATAAAAAATGTGAAAAGTACATGAAAAAAATCAGAGCATTAATGACCTACAGAAAAATTTCAAGTAACCTGATTATATGTCATTAAAGTTATTTAAAAATAATAGAAATTTTTAAAAAGTAAAAAATAAAATTTGAATAAATAACCATAATTTTATTAAATTTAATGACAGTTGTTAACCCAGAGATGAAACAAGTTCAAATAATCCAAGCAAAAGAAATTTGAACAAAAGTATATCAAGTGACATCCAAATTAATTTATTTAACAAAATGTGCTGAAGTTAAAAGTAGTCATTGAAAAAACACATATATACAAAAGAAAAATGTGATAATTACATTACACTTAAAATTATTAAATAACTCAAAGGCTGATATCTGACCACAACAAATTTACATTGGAAACCTATATGCAAATATCCAGAAAATTCCTAAATATTTAGAGACCAAGGAGATGCCTCTAAATAACATTTCTAAATAATCCATGAGCCAAAGAAGTAACCAAAGAGAGGATTAGAATAAATTTTGAATAGAATGAGAATGAAGACATACATATCAAATTTTGTATAATGCTGCTAAAGCAATGTTGATAGGAAAAATTATAGTACTACTATATACAGGTATTCCCCACTCTGTGAAAGTCTGTGTATCATCTTTTCACTTTAGGAAAGACCTACATTAGTCCCTGTTTTTGATAGCTGAAATAAATCCAAAGAGGATTTTCCATGTTACAAAAAAAGGTAAAAAGTGAAATTAGCATTCAACATTTGTTTTGCAGCAAACTGTTATACAGGCATTATGCTCCCAAAGCAGCAAGAGTGGCACTGCCAAACTCCTTCCCCAGGACTACACTCAGCATCAGGCTGCCATAGCTTTGAACGGTGTCTGTGAGCATCCTAGCTTTATCTTGATTTATTTTCTGCATTTCTGATTTTACTGCATGTTAGTACTATTGTAGATTCTATGTCTTATTTGGTATGATTTGGTAGGTTACTTAGGGGCTTTGAAGTCACTCAAAATTTTCCCCATATAAATAAATAGCAATCGTTTCTTTGTTTTACACCATTTTGGCTTACAAAAGGTTTTATGGGAATGCTCTATTTTTGGATAGTGGGAAAAACCTGTACTTATATTAGTGTAGAAGACAGTTTCCAAAACTAGAAATAAACAAACTAAAATAACAAAAGGAAACTAAACCTAAAATGATGTAGCAAAGACAAGAACAGAAAACAATGAAGTAGAAAACACAAAAACAATAGATAAAATCAATAAAACCAAAAAAAATCAATAAAACCAATGACTAGTTATTTTAGAAGATTGATAAAATTGATAAAATTTTTGCTGAGCTAATTAGTTAAAAAAGAATATAAAAAACTATCAATATCAGCAATGAGAGAAGGGATATCACTAAACATTCTAAATATAAAGGTAATAAGTGAATATTCTTTCAAAATTATTTTAAAAATTATAAAATTATGCAACTGCAGTTAAATAAGGTGAAGTTGACATATTGTTTAAAAATCACAAAGATCATTCATGCAGAAACAAACAACATACATTGTACTATATCTATAGAAAAATTCAATTTTTTGTTTAAAACTATAACACACATATGCCTCAAAGTCAAGATGATTTCACTCTGGAGTTCTACCACACATTTAATAAAATACCAATTTTAATATACACTCTTCCTAAAAATTGAAGAGAATACTATGCTTCCAAACACCTTCTATGAAGCCAACATTAACAATCAACTTCATTACAATAAAATATACCATAACTACAGATCATTATTCCCTCATAAACATTAATGCAAATATTCTTTAAAATATTTTAGCAGATGTAATCCAATAGTATATAAGGTCAATAATAAATCATGATCAATAAGGAACTTTCCTAGGAATACAAGGCTCATTTGATATTCTGAAATCAATTAGTGTAATCCACCATATCAATAAGCTAAAGAAGAAATACATGCAATTGTGTTAATGAGAAGAGAAAAAGACATTTGACAAAATTCAGCATGCATTCATGGTAAAAATTCTCAGAATATTAGAAACGGAAGAGAAGTTCATCTTCATAAAGGTCATCTGTAATAAAACATCTTACATCACACTTAATGGTGAAAGACTGCCTTTCTTCCTTCTAATATTGTAAAGCATGTGATATATGCTCCCTCCACCCAACCTAGCATTATACCAGAAGTCTTAGCCAGTGCCATATGCAGGAAAAAGAAATAAAAAGATACATATTTTAAATACAAAGTGGAAACAAAGCAAAGTGTTTCAACAGGCCATCCTCCCAAATAAAACAGTGAGAAATGATTGTGTTGGAAATCCACAAACCATAATCTTGGGTCTTCTCTTCTCTCAGGTGATGTACTGAGATTGTTTATAGTGGAAGGTATGGATCCAAATATCTGTGGTCTCTTCAACACAAATGGAGATGACTCAGCATCTCAATAGTCTCCTCACATAGTCTGGGCTGGTAATCAGGAAAAACACACTCTTGACAGTAAATTAAGTGAGTCATTTTGCACTGATTTGCATTTCAGCAAAGGAGAACTTACCAAGTTCATCTTGGTTTAGAATGCTTATAAGAATTACAACGTTTAATATGTTTAGACTGTGACAAAGAAGGTACTTAAAGGCCAGGGCAAAACAAAGAGCTATGGCAAGTATCTGTGCAGAATGGGATAATTTCATCCATATCTTGTAGTCAATATTCAGATGGACTACAGAGTCTAGAGCTTTTCTCATTTGTCATGTCACCTTCTCAAAATAAAATTGATTGGCCAAAAACAGGGAAACAAAAATGTTCAAAAGAAAAGCTATTAAATTAGGCTCACCCTGGCCTGGTTGCTCAGTTGTTAGGGCATTATCCCCATACATCAAGGTTGCAGGTTCCATCTCCAGTCTCTGCACATAAAAGAAGCAACCAATGAATGCATAAATAAGGGGGAAAACAAATTGAAAATTATCTCTCTCTCATTTCCTCCCTCTCTTCCTCCTTCCTTCCTTCTCTTTTTCTCTCTCTCCACCTTCCTTACTCTCTCTCTAAAATCAATAAATAAAAAAAGTAAATAAATAAGGCTGAATTTTGGCTGTACTATCAAATAACTGTCTGTCTTATGCAAGTAATTTTCTGTCTCTGGGTCTTGGTTCCCTCATCCTCAAAATGAAAAGGTATAAATATTTAGTCTCTAAATTTCTTCCCATATATAATAACATTTTGTAGAATGATTAATGAAAAGGACTTAAGTGTGTGCTACTAATTCTCTCCATCTAGCTAACTCCAAACAAATACAATACTTGTCCAGAACCAAATCTGAGGACATCCGGCCAACATGGAGGCATAGGTAAACACATTGTCCCTCCTTGCACAATCAAAAATAGGACAACAATAAATTTAAAAGCAAAAAATAAAAAATAAAAACCCAATGAGAATTGACAGAAAATCAAACTGTATGGAAGTCTGACAACCAAAGAGTTAAAGAAGAAATATTCATCCAGACCAGTAGGAGGGGAGGAGACAAGCAACCAGGAAGAGAGGACTTGCAGCAAGGCAGCAGCTGGAGGACCAGGGTGGGCAAGGCTGCAGCAGGCAAGCAAAGAGGTGGCTGGTGGACCTGGCGAGGTGGCAGATTATGGATTGGGTGGTCTCACATTTGTGAGCAGATAAACTGGGAAGAACAACTAGGGAGTGAGACAGATCTTGCAATCCAGGGTTCCAGCATGGGGAAATAAAGCCTCAAACCTCTGACTGAAAAAACCTGTGGGGGTTGAGGTGGCAGTGGAAGAAATTCCCAGCCTCACAGGAGAGTTCATTGAAGAGACCAACAGGGTCCTAGACTGTACACAAACCCACCCACCTGAGAATAAGCACCAGAAGGGCCCAATTTGATTGTAGGTAGCTGAGGAAGTGACTGAAAATCATTGGAGAGCTGAGCAAATGGCATTATTCCCTCTAGAACCCCTCCCTCACATATACCATCACAATGCAGGGAAAGGAGTTGCCCCACCCTGGTGAACACCTAAGGCTCCACCCCTTACTAACAGGCATGCTGAGACAAAAAAAAATGGCCCAAATGAATGATCAGATCAAAAGTCCAGAAAAAATACAACTAAGTGACAAAGAGATAGCCAACCTATCAGATGCACAGTTCAAACCCTGGTAATCAAGATGCTCACAGAATGGGTTGAATATGGTCACAGATTAGATGAAAAAATGAAGTCTATGCTAAGTGAAGTAAAGGAAAATGTACGGGGAACCAACAGTGATGGGAAGGAAACTGGGACTCAAATCAATGGTGTGGATCAGAAGGAAGAAATAAGCATTCA
>PVKM010000183.1:89163-134418 GCA_004027735.1 Carollia perspicillata | reverse complement strand
TTCTTTTTGAGCCATAATTTTTTGGTCAGGTCGCCCCTGGTATGTATGTGGGGTGGAGCCTTAGGTGTTCACCAGGGCAGGGCAACCCAGTCACTGGGTTGTGACACTGAATGTGGGGGTAGGGTCACAGAGGGAACAATGGCACTTGCTGTGCTCTCCCTCAGATCCCAGTCCTCTCTGCTGCTTCCCACAAAGAAATTGGGCCCTTCTGGTGTTGGTTCCCGGGTGGGTGGGCTTGTGTATGTTCTAGGACCCTGTGGGTCTCTCCAACAAATTCTCCTGTGAGGCTGGGAGTCTCTCCCAGCACCTTTTCAACCAGTGCTTTTAGGCTTTATTTCCCAGCACTGGGGTCCTGGGTTGTGCAGTCTGTCTCACTGCCCATTTTCGCCTGGTTTATCTGCACGTGAATGTGTGACCACCTTCAGCCAACCACCTTGCGTGCCTCACTGGGTCTGCTCGTTTTCTCCACACACCCAGGGTCTGTTAGCCCCACACTGCCTGCACACCTGGGTCTGCCAACCACTGCCTTCTCCTGCCACTACTCCTCTCCACCAGCTGCTGACTCCACCCCTCTTACCTGTCTGGTTGAATGGTTGTCAGACTTCAGTACAGTTCAATTTTCTGTCTGTTCTGGTTGTGTTTTTGTTTCTAAATCTTTGTTGTCCTTCATTTTGGTTTGGGAGGAGGCATAGTGTTTCCACCTATGCCTCCATCTTGGCCAGAAGTCTGTCTATTTTGTACATACCAATTATACTTCTCATTTCCTATACCTTTTCCCCATTCTCCCCTCTCTTTCTCCCCACTGATAACCCTCCATATGATCTCCATTTCTGTGATTCTGTTCCTGTTCTACTGGTTTGTTTAGTTTGTTTTTGTTTTTAGGTTTAGCTGTTGATAGTTATGAGTTTGTTTTCATTGTACTGTTTATAGTTTTGATCTTCTTTTTCTTAGATAAGTCTCTTAATCAGGGCTTTTCATATAACAAGGGCTTGGTGATGATGAAGTCCTTTAACTTGACCTTATCTGGGAAGCACTTTATCTGCCCTTCCATTCTAAATGATAGCTTTGCCAGATAGAGTAATCTTGGATGTAGGTCCTTGCCTTTCATTATTTGAACTTGAACTTAGTCATAATGTACATATATTATGTATATTATATACATATATATGTATACATATAATTATACATATAATATTTTGGTATGCTGTTGGATTGTATTTGTTAATATTTAGCTTTTTCCCCCTTTAAAGTCATTTAGTGACATTGATCAGTAGGAGTGATTTTCAAGTGGTGTGCTGCAAGAATTTTAAAACATGCAATACTGGACTATTTAGTGGGGGCACTGACTTCTTTTCCCTTAGATTATCAAATAAAAAAAATGACAAGAGCCAACACAACAATAGCCTCTAATGTGAATGAATCAAAATTATTTATTTTTTTGGTCCGATTTGCATAAAATATATTTTTGGTGTACTGAAGAATTTTAGTAATTAGCTTATGTGTGCCATGATATGAAAAGAGTTGAAAATCACTGGCCTATAGTATTCTTTTTTTGTACTAATGTCATGCTGACTTAAAATGAATTGATAAGCATCTACCTTTTTCCACGGTTTGAAATAAAGTAAGATTGAAACATTTTTTTCTTAATATATAAAACAGTATACCTGGAAGCATGTATCACTGTGGTGACTTTTAAAATAGCAGATTGTTAATTACCTTCCAGATGTTAATATAGTAATTAAAAATATTTTTTCTCTCATTGGGCCAATTTGGAGAATTATACTTTTCTAGAAAAACATGCATTTTCTCCAAGTTTTGAAGGTTGTTGGCAAGAGATATACATATTTTAAAAACTGTTTTTAATTTTTTATTATTTCTGTTTTTAAAACCAATTCTTCTTTAGCTATGATCATATCACAGTCTCATTCCAAATCATATTTTTAATCTGTTTACTTTAATCAAACTCTTGAAGAATTTAGTATTTTTGGCTTACATAAAACAAAGATATTTCATACTTTGTTTATTTATATTTTATTTATTTCAGTTTCATCAATTCCTTTTTTAAAATTTACTTTTGCTTATTTCAATATTTTATATCTTAAGCTGAGCGCCTACTTGCTAATTTAAATATTTCATCTTTTTTTCTATTTTATTTCTTTCAGCTCTCTTTAATTATTCTCTTCCCCCAAGTTACTTTTTTTTCATTATTGTTCTTTCCTTATCCCTAGTTTCTTAATATCGGCATTCAGTTCTTACATTTAATTTTTCTTCTGGATCCACTTTGTTACAATCTTATCTCAGAGTTCTCAAATGTGGACCTCTAGGCTCTTCTTACCTGATGTACAAGAAATCACAGTGGATACTTAAATTTACCCTCCTGGTATTTCCCTAGAACCAGGGCTCTACTTCCACCAGTTTGCCTACCCACCTTAGGAGACACAGGTCCCATGTGTCAGACAGGAGTTGGAAATAAAGAAAGATATCTTTCCCAAATCCCTTCTCACTGCCATTTACAACATAAGCATAATATATAATAGGCAAGTTCTAAAAAAGAAAACTTCAAAATTACTGAGTGACATAAAAGTCTCTAGTAAAGAGAAATACATATGATGTTCTTCAATAGGAAGTTTTAATACATTAAATTGGTCAATCACTGCTAAATTATTTTAGTCAATCCAATGCAATTTTAATTGAAATGTATGCAGGTATGGATTAAGAGTCTAGAATAAGACACAATATACCTGGAAGATTTTTATGATCAGTGGCCTTTTAAATTAATAAGAAAAAAGAGGATAAGTCAGCAAATATTACTGGTAAATGAATCATTAGAATAAAGGAGGATTCTTTAACTTAACCCATATCCCCAAATTAATTCCAGCTGCATAAAAATTAAATTAAAAAATGAAACTGTGACAGATTTAAAAATAAAAAGCATGGATCAATATATTTATAATCTTTCTGAATTAAATATAATAAATAGAAGCAGGAAAAATATGATAAATTTGGTTAATTAAACTTAAAATGCTTCTTTCTTTCTTTTTAATACTTTATTGTTTATGCCATTACAGTTGTCCCAATTTTTCCCCCTTTGCCTCCCTCCACCCACCACCTCCCCCACTCCCACAGGCAATCCCCATACCATTATCCATGTCCATGCATTGTTCATAAATGTTCTTTGACTAATCCTTTCCCTGTCTTTCAAACAGTCCTTACCTTACCTTCCCCTCTTACAGCTGTCAGTCTGTTTCATGGTTTCATGCCTCTGATTTTATTTTGTTCATTAGTTTACTTTATTTATTAGCTTTCACTTATGAGTGACATCATATGGTATTTGTCTTTCACTGACTGGCTTATTTCACTTAGCATAATAGTCTCCAGTTTCATCCATGCTGTTGCAAAAGGTAAGAATCCTTTCTTTTTTAGTGCTGTGTAGTATTCCATTGTGTAATTATACCACAGCATTTTTTATGCTTTCATCTACTGATGGACACTTAGGTTGTTTCCAAATCATAGCTAGTGTAAAAAACTCTGCCATGAACACAGGGATGCATATATTCTTTTGAAGTGGTGTTCTGGGATTTTTAGGATATTTCCAGAAGTGGGATCACTGGGTCAAAAGGCAGTTTGACCTTTAGTTTTTTGAAGAAATTCCATACTGTTTTCCACAGTGGCTGCCTCAGTTGGCATTCCCACCAACAGTGCACGAGGATACCCTTTTCTCTGCATCCTTGCCAGCACTTATTTGTTGATTTATTACTGATGGCCATTCTGACCAGTGTGCAGTGGTATCTCACTGTGGTTTTAATTTGCATCTCTCTGGTGATTAGTGATGTGGAACATTTTTTTCATATGTCTATGGGTTGTCTATATATTCTCCTTGGAGAAGTGTCTATTCAGGTCCTTTGCCCATTTTTTAATTGGATTGTTTGCCTTCTGGTGTGGAGTCATGTGAGTTCTTTATAGATTTTGGAGATTAAATCTTTGCCCGATGTATTATTCGCAAATATGTTCTCCCCTATAGCCTTTTCATTTTGATGATGGTTTCTTTAGCTGTGCAGAAGCTTTTTAATTTGATATAGTCCCATTTGTTTATTCTTCCCTTTGTCTCCCTTGTCCCAGTGGATATATTGGCAAAAATATTGCTACACAAGATATCTGAAATTTTACTGCCTATGTTTTCCTCTAGGATTTTTATGGTATCGTGACTTATATTTAAGTCTTTTATCCATTTTGAGTTTATTCTGAAGTATGGTGTAAGTTGATGGTCTAGTTTAAATTTTTTGCATGTACCAACCAGTCCACGTTTCCTAACACCATTTATTGAAGAGACGATCTTTACTCCATTGTATGCTCTTGCCTTCTTTGTCAAATATTAATTTACCATGAAGGCATGGCTTTATTTCTGGGCTCTTAGTTTTGTTCCATTGATTTACATGTCTGTTATATGGAACCAAAAAAGACCCCAAATGGCCTCAGCAATCTTGAAAAAGAAGAGCAAAGTTGGAAGGATCACAATACCTGATATCAAACTGTACTACAAGGCCACTGTAATTAAAAAAGCTTCTTTATACCAAAAGTGTGGGATAAAAAGGTCAAAAGACAAATAAATTTCATTTTATGGATGTACTATATTTTGATTACTCATTCTTCTGTTGATGTATATTTGGGTTGCTTCCATTTTTCGGGCTATTATAAATAATGCTGCTCTGAATACAGATTTTTACAGGACAAATGTTTTTATTTCTCTTGATTATACACTAAAAGTAGAATTGCTGGGTCTTTTGGTATTAAACACTGTTTAATATTTTGAGAAATTTCCAAACTTTTTTCCAAACTGGCCGTACCATTTGAAAATCCCACCACCAATATATGAAGTACTGATACATGCTACAACATGGATGAACTTCAAAAGAATTATACTAAGTGAAAAAAGAAAACTGGCACAGAAGGCAACATAGGCAAATCCATAGAAATAGAAAGTAGACTAGTTACCAAGCTGGGGAAGGGAGTTTTGGGGAGTGAAAGCTAATGGGTACAGCTTTCTTCCTAGGGTGATGAAAATGTTCTGATGTTGGTGAGTGTTGCACTGAATTGTACATTAAAAGGGTGCATTTTATGGTAAGTAAGTTGTATCTCAATAAAGCTGTTATTAATTTTCTTCCAGCTTATTCAATAAAACTGTTATTTAAAGAAAACGACAAATGAAGAAGAGGGAAAATTCTTTTGGTCACAACATACATGCCCATCAAATGTATTTTTTTCCTAATTACAAAAACTCATTCGGAAACAGAAGGCCAGAATAAACAATCTAAGCACTGCTGTGCTGGCAAGTGCTTAACAGACGTCTTTCCAGAGGCGGGTGGTGTTTGGTGACAGAGGCCCTTACTTGCAGCTTTATTTGGTTTTTATGTTTAAATGTTCCTATCGTAGTTGATTTCAAATTATTGTTAACATCAGCTGCAACATATAGTGCATTCAAGTGAAAATAAATGGACATGAAACATAAATGGGAGATTTTCTAGGAAATGCAAATGACCAATAGATACATTGCTCAACTATACTTAGAAATAAAGAAATGCAAATTAAAACCACAATGATATCTTTTTAGAAAACCCTATGCAATTAAAAAGTTTTCAGGAAAGTTCCTCTCATATTTCGGTGAGAGAATACATTGTTTGAAGGGCAGTTTTGTAAAATCTTTCAAAATTAAATAGGAGCATATCGCCTGAGCCAGTAGTTCCACTGGTAGAAAATTTCCTTGTCTAATGACTTCCTGGGCAAATAGAAATTCCGTGTGCTCTAGGAGGAACATAAGAGGTAAACATTTTGTCTTTTACAAAAAGAAAATGAAACCCCTAATGAAATGAAAAATCAAAGGATATTAGATTCACATAAAGTTTTCAGCAATAACATAGGCCACGATTAGGAGTATAGAATTTTTATGAAATAGTAGATTTTTTAAAATATAGGGACAAGAAGGAAAAAAGTGAACAATAATGAAATAAACATGGTCTATCTGAAATTAATGCTAAACGATGGTAATAGTCATTGTTCTAAAAAGTAGAACAAGAATATCAAATCCATTTACCTATGTAAAAAATTGCATCTATAATTACTGTGTGGGGAAAAAACTAAAGAGCAATTATTATAGAGTGAAGATTTTCAAAATAGTAACAGAAGGAGTGGATTCATTAGAGTTCCTACTGCTTAGGGGAATGATAACACATCCCTCAGTCAGCAAAAGCACACACATTTAATGCAATTTATTCACACGTTTATTAGTCTACTAACACAGTATGTGAGAGTCACGGCACCTAATAACAGTAACAAAAAGATGGATAAGATCCAGTCCTTTGCTATAATTTGGCCTTGTATCATTGTCTGATTTTTTTTTTAATGAGAAGAATTGTTTCCTCACTTCACCCCACCCCACCCCACCTTTCAAAACAACACAGTTGCAGGCAAGGACCGTATTTGTTTTGTGTCCCCCACAGCTTCTGGTACTACGGCTCTCCATCACTTCGCATGTGGCACTCAATCAGTGTCTGTCGACAAATATACTGACAATAACTGGAACTCAAAAAAAAGAGAAGTATTTTATAAAAAAGAATACCACATTCGAACACGCTGTAAAACTATGATAACCTTCATAGTGAACAGTCATGTCTTTGTTTTTCTGCTTATCTACACAGAGAGTAATCGTAAGCATCCTGGTTAAATTAAAACCAGTTTGCAAGTTGAAGGGGAGTTCCTTCTTCTGAGTGAAGAATTTCGTTATTGATTTTTCCTCTTGATTCAAAAACAAAACTTTGGTCATTCATCTAAAATAAGGCAGGTTATTTCTGTCAATGTCTCTTTCAGTTGGCAGTCAGCGAGGTTGAGGTGGCAAATATGCGCCCAGACTGTGTTGTGAACAAGAAGCAAGAAATGGGGAAATACACAAAAATTTCAAGTGACTACAATGTAACCAAATGGCACTCTAACCTCCTGATTAGGTAAAGGGATGAAGTTAAGGTTGAAAATCTAGATAACTAACTTTTCTTGTATGCAACTTTCTATTGAAGTATAACATAGAAAAGTTTAGAAATCCAATGTGTACAGCTCACAAAGTGGACTTGTTTTTGTGTAATCATCTTCCAAAGTATGAACTGCTGGATTGTGTTATTATTTTGTTTTGGATTTGGCATCAATATTCATGACTGGCTTGACATTTACTTTTCATTTCAAGTCCAATTTCTAGGTTGTGCTCACCTCATGGAAGAGGTTGGAAGCTTTTCCTCTTTTTTATTCACTTGAGAAATTTATCTAAGACTGGTGCTTTTCTTCCTTAAATAATCAGAAGAGTTTATCACGGAAGGCACATGAGTTTTGGGTTTTCATAGTGAGAAAATATTTAAATAAGAATTTAATTACAGGATTATTCATGTTGGTTACTTCTTCTTATGCCAGTTAAAATTAATTGTGCTTTATTAAGATTTTAGGCAGTTTATATAATTTTTCATGCTTATGGACATTAAGTGGTCATCATCTCCTCATAATCTCTGTATGATTTGAAGTGGTCTTACTGATTTAAAAAAATCTGTCTGATAATCCAAATAGCTGTATCATATCTATATCAGACTTTGTGTTTCTTTTTTTCTTTATCACATTTTTAAATTTTTTGTTGCAAGCAGGACATAATACATCGTGTAACAAGAATTAAGGTAAAAGGCTTCTAGTGTGAAGCTTTATTTTAACCTGGCTAGGAGTTGGGCTTTATTTACTGTCTGTTGAAGCTGTGGATGCTGAAGCTTCACCTTTCTGTAGTCTGTGTTTTTGTCTTCTCTGTTGACTGAGGTTCCCTAAGTACTTCTCCCCAGAGAGAGTACATTGTGTAACTCTTTCAGAGCTAATTCCCCGTTTTTAAATCGGAGCCCTGTATATGGTGGGAAGGTGTGGAGTGGAGGTAATTTTCATAACCTTATGATTCATTTTGAGTCTTTTAGTAGGAGGCTCTGCTCTTGGTATGACTTTCACAAATGTTTCTCTCCTTTTCTTTTCTTTTTTCTTTTCTTCCTTAAGTCAGACAGGGGAGGGAGGCTAGAGGCCTGAAGTGAGATGAAGCTCTGGGAAAAACTGTTCCCTGGGAAATAAACTCTCTGGGCTCGTGAGGTGCCTTGCTCTCCAGGGTTTTCTGTTCCATCTCTGACCACATCTTCTAAGTCTCCATTGTTTTGTTCCTCTTCTTTCTCTACCCAAATTCTCAATGCCGTAGCTTCTAGACTCTAGCTCTTTATACATTCTTTTCATAAGTGATTTTATATATTCTCATTGGTTTAAAAATTAAATGCTGAAAACTCCCACCTTTTTATCTCTAGGCCAAGCCTCTCATTTTAAGGCAAAGTAAAATATTCAATTACCTCTTTGACCTCTCTGCTTACACATTCTACAGGCACCAGAAACAGGACTAAATTTCCGTTTCCACCGCAAGCTTATTCTTTTCACTTTCAGTAAACTACTCAAGTTGTTCAACCTAAAAATCTGGGAATCATTTTGGTTTCCTCTTTCTCCTCATCCCCAACACAATCCACCAGTAAGTCCTGTACAAACTACTTTCACATAAAACTTGGCCGGAATCTGGCCAATTCTTTCCCACTCTGCTCAGATGACATCTTTTCTTACACGGATCACTGCATTAGCTTCCTTTGTATCCCCTTTTCTATTATTCCCTCTCCAATATAGAAACCCAAGTAATATTTTATAAACCCAAAACACTCCCCTCTTTAAACCCATGGATACTGAAACAAATCCAAACTCATTACCATGACCTACAAAGACCCGAATGATTTGGCCTCAGCTTATTTCTCTAAAGTCATTCATGGAACCTTTGCCTTGTCCTGTATACTCTGCCATTGGCCTTCATAGAGCCCCTCCCTGGCTACCTGCCTGGATAAGCCCTGCACTGTTATCTCTCATCATGTCACCCGTTTATATTCTCCATAGCACCAATCGAAATTTGAAGTTTTAAAATTTATTTAATTCTTGCCTGTCTCCTTTGTACATGTGAAGTCTCGCTGAGGAAAGAAGATGTGTGTGTTCTATTTACCATGCTTGACTAATCATCTAGGACAAGTCTGACACATACTAGGTCCTTAATTAGTAAGTGTTAGGTGAATAAATTATGGGGTGAGTTTTCTTACAATTAAAATGGCACAATTAAACCATACTTATAATCTCACAAATTTTCATATAATTTCTAATACAAAGTAAAACAGTGATGTCTAAGCTAATAAATTTGTGTCAATGAAACAAATTATAATCAATAATTAACACATCTCCCCAGCTACCTAGTTTTTTAGATAACAGGAGAAAAGATTTCATCAATGATTAATAATTTTATACTTGTGCTATTATTCTTTTTTCTTTTAATTATATTTTATTGATTATCAATTACAGTTGTCCCAATTTTTCCCCTTTCCCCTGCTCCACCCAGCACCGCCCGCTCCCTCAGACAATTCCTACCCCATTGTTAATTTCCGTGTGTCATGCAAATAGGTTCTTTGGCTGCTCCATTTCCTATACTGTACTTTACATCCCTATGGACATTCTGTAACTGCCTATGTGTACTTCTTAATCCCCTCACCTCTTCATACATTCTTCCATACACCCTTCCCATCTGGCAGCCATCAAAACACTCTCTATCCATAATCCAATCTCTGTTTTTCTTGTTTGCTTAGTTCGTTTTTTAGATTCAATTATTGATAGATATGTATTTATTGCTACCTTATTGTTCATAGTTTTTATCCTCTTCTTTTTCTTATATAAGTCTCTTTAACATTTCAATATAATAATGGTTTGGTAATGATGAACTCCTTTAGTTTTTTCTTATGTGGGAAGCTATTTAAATGCCCTTTGATTTTACATGATAGCTTTGCTGGGTACAGCAATCTTGGCCTTAGGTCTCTGTTTTCATGAATTTGAATAAATCTTGCTAATCCCTTCTAGCCTGCAAAGTTTCTTTTGAGAAATCAGCTGACAGTCTTACGGGAACACCCCTGTAGGTAACTAACTGCTTCTTCTTTTGTTGTTTTTAAGATTGTTTATCTTTAATCTTTGGCATTTTAATTACGATGTGCCTTGGAGTGGACCTCTTTGTATCCATCCCATTTGGGACTCTCTGTGCTTCATGGACTTGCATGTCTATTTCCTTCACCAAAGTAGGAAAGCTTTCTTTCATTATTTTTTCAAATACATTTCCAATTTCTTGTTCTTTCTTTTCTCTATCTGGCACCCCTGTGATGCAAATTTTGAAATGCTTAAAGTTGTCCCAGAAGCTGCTTAGAATATCCTCATTTTTTATTCCTTTCTTCTTGTCATTCTGACTGTTCTTTGCTTCTTTATATTCCAAATCATTGATTTGATTCTACACTATACTGTTATTTCCCTATACGTTGTTCTTTATTTCAGTTAATGAAGCCTTTGTTTCTGACTGGATTGTTTCATGCTTTAGAGGTGCTCACTAAATCCCTGGAGCATCCTTATAATCAATGTTTTGAACTTTGCATCTGATAGATTGCTTATCTCCATTTTGTTTAGTTCTTTTTCTGGAGTTTTGATCTGTTCTTTCATTTGGGCCATGATTCTTTGTCTCCCTAATTTGGCTACCTCCTTGTGTTTGTTTCTAAGTGTTAGGTAGAGCTGCTTTGACTCCCTGTATTGGTAGCATAGTCTTGTAGTTGGCGTCCTGTAGGGTCCAGTGGCACAGCCTCCCCTATCAGCCAAATAGGTACTTGAGGAGTGCCCTTTGTGTAGGCTGAGTACAACTGCCTCTTGTAGTTGAGCCTCTGTTGCTGTTGGTAGGTCAACAGGAAGGATTTACCCAGGCCAGTCAGCTGCAAGGACTGATTTTGACCACCGACCACCAACATCTGCTCTCTGTGGAGGATCAGTTGTGCAGGGTCAGGGTGGTGGTCCTCCGATGTGGTCTGTAGCTGCCCACTGGAGTTTCCTGGCTGGTGTAGGCCAAGGTCAACCTCTGCTTATCTTCTGTCTGGAGCCACCCTGCATAAGCTATAAAGCAATCTGAGAAGGCTGCTACTTGTGCTGGGCTTGGAGATTCCAAGGCAAAGCCAAGCCATGAATCTAGGCTGGCTGCTGCTAGTTCTGGGTCTGGGGCCACTTAATAAGAAGTGTGGGGTCTGGGAGGTCCCTGATGCCAGCTGTTGCTTGTTTGATAGGATTTAGGAAGTTTTGAAGCAGGAGCCAAGACCAGTCATTTATATGAAAAAGTCACAGATAATAGTTTGTGTCATCTCATAAATTGGGTGGGACAGAGTCTTAGGGGATCTCCAGGGTGGGGCAAACAGTGTTCGCCAGGTTGATAGGGTCTCAGATATGGAACCCTCCTGGCAGCTCTGTGGCTCTGGAGGTGTGGGGGAGGACTCAGAAAAGGGACAACGGCCTCTCTCTGCTTTACTAGCTGGGAGAAAACTGTCCCCTACATCCTGCCTTGATGCCAGACACTTCATTTCCTTCTTATATGCCACTGGTGCCATTTTAAGCTGCTATTTTGGTGCTGGATCTCAGAGGGACTGAGTCTGAGTAAGTCCATGTGTGGGTTCTTTAAGAGGAACTGCTTGGGACTCCAGAAATTTCTTCCACTGATTTAATCCCTGCTGGTTTTTGCAGCAGAAATGGGGACTTATCTTCCTGGCACTGGAACCCTAGACTATGGGGCCTAATGTGGGGCCGGGACTCCTCACTCCTGAGACATCCCTCCCCAATTTTTATCCACCACATGTGGATGTGGGACCAGCCTGTCCTGCATCTGCACCCCTCCTACCAGTCTCATGAATGTGGTTTCTTTAATTCTATAGTTGTCAAACTTCCACCCACTTGTTTTCTGATGGTTCTGAATGGTGATTGTTTTATATTTTAGTTGTAATTTTGATGTGGTTGTGGAGGAGGTGAGCTGTGTTTACCTATGCTGCCATCTTGACTGGAAGTCTGAACTATTATTCTTAAGAAGACAGTTATTATTTCTGTTTCTATTAAAATATCAGCAATCACTCTTATTATTAGATTTTCCTTTAAATACAGTGTAACTGAATCTGTGTATTTGAGACATGTTCATAGTATTCAGAATAATATAAAAGTTAAGAGCACTGGCTCTATAATCGGATTGTAATGATTCTGATTATAGCTCTACCACTAACTAGCTATTTCTCATACTATTTATTTATCTTTATAAATTTTCAGTGTTCTCATCTATAAAAAGGATAATAATAATGGCTGCCGTGTCTAGATTGCAAGCACTCAATCTGGCTAACTCTTACTAGGCATTTCTTAATGAACTGTAATGCAGGAGATACAAAATAAAACTTCGTTTGAATTAGTAGTAGGGATATATATAGTTCCCCTATTGTCAATTTAAGGAATAAAAAAATTGGAGAAGAGGAGGACCATGTATTTCAGCTCTTTCATTAGCTGATGAAGACAGTGAGGCTCAGGAAGGCAAAGTGACTTGCTGGAGGTCACACAGCTGGTTGTTTCCCATCTGGGGCCTAGATTTGGTTCTGGTCACCAAGTGTTGGGCCTTCCCATAACACAACACTAATAGTTTAACACCGCCAACTTTAATTCAATCAGATATAAAGTTGTTAGTGTCTGTTACTTAACAAGATGATATCTGCGTTCATTAATGAATGGCATGCAGATGCTGAAGAGATCGAGAGTGGACTGAGAAGCAGCACCCTACTCTATTCTAGAAAATGGCGGGTGAAAAAAACAGGTGTTCCTCTGCTTCTCCATCCAAAAATGTTTTCGGCAGCACTTCTTTTCAATTTTAGCAACTAGCGCATTTGGTATATAATCATTTTAAAGTTTGTTCTTAAAAATAGTGCTTCTCTGGAAATAGCCTATTGTCAAGGGGATTTAAAAATCAAGTTATAATTTGACTTCATTTAACACACCCGTACACTTGCAGCCCTTTGTGTTTTGCACAGGTGTGCTGGCCATCTCCTATCCCAGCGGGGCAAGTGTTGAACAACCAAACAGCGTAGAGGCAGAGAGGCAGCTTAAAGACTTGATTTGCAGGATGAAAACTGTACAATTCCCTAATAATTATGGCATGTGGGAGAAATGGCTGTTGAGGTTTTCCATCTCCTTTTGCTACGTGGATTCAGAGTAAAATTCAGTAGCTCAAAATTCAGGACCCTAAAGATGAAATTTTATTAAAAGTGTTCATTATAACAAGTCACGAAGAACAAAGTTATAGTGAAGTTAAGAAGTGGGCTTTACAATCTACAAACAAGAGATTTCTGAAATATATATTTCTGAAATATTTTATTTTTAAAACTTACCAGGGCTGTCAAACTTAAAATGCAATGGATACAGCTGAGAAAAAAATCACCTCCACCACGGTTTAACAGCAGCCCTGAGAAGTACTTCGGGGAGCTCTGGGCAGAGCAGCCACAGCACTATCCCTTCAGGAAAGCCCCCTGTGGTGTTTGCTGTCAATGAAGAATGTGTTAAGCTCTCTCCCCGGGAGACTGACAGGGATACACTCCAACAGGCAGAATTATCAGCCACTCACCCTTATGACAGCTTTTCTTTCTCTAGAGCTTAAAGACTTGGGGCAGAAAGAGTCTCACTCTAACAATTTCCAGTTGATTTAATACGCAAGAACAAAAAAGATGAGATTTGAAAATACCCTTGGCCCCTTTAGAATGGCAAAGAGAATTATAAAATGTCGTTTATTTGAGACTGAATCATTAGGTGCAATATTTAGATTTGCCCTCTGGAAAAGATTGGGTGTTCTCTGCCAGGTGTTAAGTCATGGATGCAAATCAAATGGGCAGTGAAATGCTGACTTTTAAAGAGCTGTATTCACTTGAGGAGCTTCTAACACACAAGTTTTGCTCGAAAGTGACTGATCAACAGCAGAGGCAGAAAAGAATTAATTGACTTCCAGCAAGATCCTACTCAGGACCAATGTGCTATGAGTAGAAAAAGGGAATTAAAAATATACCTGTATTTGTTTATTGTTTAGTCCTTACAAAAAACACTTATTTTAGAGTATATTAATTGGTGAGCATTTGCAAATTATTCTTGTTTGCTGTTCATATTTTCAGATTTCAGAAATAAATAGGATAAATTTTTAGTAATCCCTATAACATACTCTCCTTAGGAAAATAAGGACTCAAATAGCCCTCTAGGAATCACATATGAATGATTCTGATGTTTTGAGATTAAGCCATAGTTCTGGTATTGGGTGTTTATAACTCCCTTTTGCAATTCAGATTCAGGATTTACAATATCATCCTTACAGTCAAATTGGGATCAGGACCAGAGAATCTAAGACTGTTTACACTTAGCTTTGGAATTATCCTTTGTCTCTCAAGAATAGGGACAAGGCCTATGGACACTCAGCTCCTGGAGGAACTTGCTGATGTTAGATACATGGAATCTCTTAGTACAGTGTAGGTACGTATGAAGTCAGGATTTTGTTACAAACTATAGTTAATTTTTAGAAGTATGCCGTCTCTCCCTCTCCCTCAGTTTCTTCCTCATTATTCCCCAATTTAATCTTTGTCTCACAAATGTGCAGTGATATAAATTCCAGACCTCATTGGCCAAGTCATTTAATCATAGTCATTTAAATCATTGGAGTTACCAGTTTAATTACTTTGACAAAATCAATTCTATAGTAATTGGTATACTTTCTAAAAATACTCCCTTGCTGAATTAATGCTTTCCTCTAAGAAACTGTTTATTTGTCTGAGTTGGCAAAATGAGGGCTCTAAAACATCAATCCTTTCATGTTTAGTTGTTCTTATTGAATGTATGAAATATAACTTGCCTTTACCCAATTTTATGAGTGAAAAATCATACTAAATGCTCTGGTGGTTTCTTAGTAAAGTTGAGTACTTTTCAGGACACTTAAAATATTGGAGTATTATCATTTGGTAGAAGGACAAAGAAGAAAGCAAGGATCAAGTAATTGGATACTGTCCATTGAGAAAAACTAAAACAGAAAAAACCCTCTAAGTGATAAATGTATAAGATAATTTTGAGCACTTTTAATTTTTATTAAATCAAAATGCAGAGAAGGGAGATAAATACTTCCATTTAAACTTATTCTGCTTAGTTGAGGCTGACTAAAGTGGTTCTTCAAGTCTGGGAATGCCTACCGCAAAGGGACACGTTACCACACAGTGGCCGCGGGGCAAACACACATTTAGTCCTTGACTTTCTGCAGTGAGATTGGTGTTAGCCGAGGCTGTACTCACTCTCCTCCTGCACGCACAGGGCTCCTGCACTCTTTCCCACAGCTCAGTTGGCATCAGTTTAGGGAATGCAAATTTCAGTAAACGTAATTGAATTGGGGTGTATGGGTGGTTTTAAAGTAATTTCAAGAACAACAATAAGAACTTTTTGAATCAGCCACTCCATTGTTTCCTTTGACTATATCAACCAATTGGAATTACATAATAAAATTTATATGTTAGATATCCCAACTATTCCAATTATAAGTTGAAATCAGCTTCTCTAAATTAGTTCTATGAAATCGGTGGTGGAACAAAAAAAAAAATCTCAGGCCACGCTTGAAATGGGATTGCCTAAACCAATGGCTGCTAAACTTTTTCGATCATGGTCCATGTATATTATTGATTGAAAATTATATTCACATATGAATATGCAATGATATGGATATCCTAAAACACCAAAAATGGAAGTGATAAGATGGACTGTCCACACACCACTAGTGTGGAAGGCTTATTCTGTGAGGAGGAATTGCTCCCTGGTTTAGTTCTGTTACCGTGGTGCTTCTCAGAGCCCTTCCTGCCGGTACTACACACTGTGAGCTCCCGACAGAAAGGCCGAAGTCAGAGAGATCCAGATTCCACATTCGCCCACCACTTCCGAGCTATCTCACTTTTTCTGAGCCTCACTTTCCATATCTGAACAATATAAAAATGATGATATACCTCATGGGGTTATTGCATGGATCACATAGGAAGTTGAATGTAAAGCCCTTAGCTGAGGGCCTGGCAGATAGTAAGCGCTCATGGAAATGCAAGCTCATTTCAACAGACGCTTTTTAATGGACCACCTCATTGCACTAGTTTTCTGTGGAACATACTTTTTAGAAATGTTCCAGATTAGATTATTTGTTCATGGATTATTTTAGTGTTTTACTTTTTTTAATTTGACAAAAATTTATTGACTTGACTGTCTCCTAAGTAAGAGGCATGGTAGTAGGTTCAGGGTAACAGCTTAGATGATTATTCTGAAGAACTTTCAAACTATTCTCAATCTGGCAAAAATTTTAGAGTCTACTATGTGCCAGGCACCTTGTGCTGCTCCAAGGCAGACATGATATTTGTGTTCACAGAGCTCACAGTTTGGGGCTACATTTATTTTTTGTATTTATCTTTTACATAACGGCCATTTCAAAGATAAATACAAAATGTTGTGAACAGTGTTCTGGTAGAAGGTGGATAAACTGGGGTCTTCCTATGTCAGGTTTGCACATTATTTTAAGCTCATCCTATGGAAAGAAGGAAGCCATTTTCAAACTTGAAATCATGGAATGACAAAGTATGAGGAGAGGCACAATGTGAGCACATCAGGGTATAAACAAGAACCCTTTAACTGAGGAGCTGCTATCATTGTCTGGAACTGGAATGGGAGGCAATTTACATCACACACAGGGCTCTCCATCCCTGTTTATTTCATTCCTGACAATCAGTAAATTCCACTGCCTCTTCATAAAATGTTGACGGCACAGTTTTTCATGTAGCATAAATGCACTCAGGCTCTAATCAATTTTCCGTTTCTGGGAAGAATTTTTTACGTACAACAAACGTGTTTGTGCTCTCATTGCTTGGTTACTGGCAGGTGCACCACATTACCATAGCTCTTAAACTGACCAAGCATGACCTGATAGGTGTGGTGTGATCCGACGGCCTGAGCTGACAGACCTGCAAAGGGAAATTCCCTGGTGAGCTCTGGGGTAAACTGCAGAGGTTTACATTTCCACACATGGTCTACAAAATCAATTTGCCATTCAGGAAAGACAATTCTGCCCTGGTGCATAGTCTGTCCATTTTAAAGACATTTTTAATAAGCAGGAAATGCTTGTGTTGTGAGGGAGAATTCTGTGAGGCTGCTAAACAATGAAAAAGTGCTGGAATGAACAAAAAAAATTATTTGGCATTTTGAGTTTACTGTTCTACTGACAGTGTTCCAGAGGCAAATGGGAAGACTCTAAGAGTGAATAGGCTGCTCTCTGTTTAAAGGCAGACAGTACTAGCTGTGTGGCTCCCTAGGAACAGAGATGTGAAAATCTGCAAACCAATTTGACTTTCCATTTAGTGTGATTATTAGAAATTGCCTCATGGGGGTAGTTTTAAGATGAGGTAATATTTCATAAGTAAGGTCTGAAGTTTGCTTTTTACATTATTTTTCTAATTTAGAAAGATGTAGTTTTTTTATCATGTTGCTTATTTTGATATTTCTTTTACAATATTGGAATAATATTCATACCACACTTTCATCAAGTTGTGAAATATATTTTATACACTTATAATTTATTAAATCTTGTGACTGAAATGAGATAAATAAAATAACACAAGAAATTTTGTACCTTCTCTTTGAGAAGGAGTCTAAGGGCTTATGAACAAAGTCAGAAATATTTGACAAAACGCATTAAGATACAAAATTCAGGGAACTCATGATGATATCAGTAAGGATTAGGTTTAGCCTCTTATAACATAATATGTGACAAAATAACAGAGGTTTAAGCAAAATAGATTACTTCTGTCTCCTTAACAACAATAAGTCTGATGGCAGGCAATCCCTGACTGTTATAGTTACTTATCAGGGATTTAACTTTCTTCATATGTTTGCTCCTCCATCCTGAGGTCTCCTGAAGATGTTTTTTGGAATTCGAGTCATCTCTTCCATATTCTAGGCTTCAGAAAGAAGAAAGGTTTGGGGTCATGTTACTTTTATGGAGTTTTCCTTAGGTCAGTACAATACTCTACATGTCTGCTTATATCTGATAGTCTATAATTTAGTCTCACGACTTCATCCTGCTTTGAGGAAGGTTGAGACATCTTAGCTGGGTATATTACTGCCTCCCCTTCCCTCCCCTGAATCAGGTGTGTATTAACACAAAAGGACAGACTGTATTGATAAAAGCTACTAAACAACCAGTAAGGTCTGTCAGAACTGATCATTTCCCAAGTTGAATAGCTTATTTTCTAGCTATTTTTAATAGGTGTGTATGCATGTGAATGCATGTAAGTATGTATAACTAAATAACTAAATCCAATACTAATCATTGGTAGAAAGTATAATGCTTTTAGAATCATTATAGTGTTAACTATAGACATATGAGCAATTTCTAAACCTAACTGAAGCCTTTGACCAGAAAATATTTCCCAGATATATATATATATTTTAAGGACTCATTTGTTTATAATAAACACAAAATCAATAGTAATTATTGGGATAACAACTATAACTTTACTCTTCTGAGACAGCCACTTGCATACATAGAAGAAATGTGCTAATTCAATATGTCAATGGATTGGATTATAGGAGTCCATCAAACTATTTTTCAAGGCCATTTTAGTGTACATTAGAATTATGTATTTAAGTGCTGCTTTTTAAACATGTGCCAATCTTTTTCCTTTTTACAGATGTTGAAATAAAGAAAAAAAAAGGAAGGCAGGAGGTACACACTTTTCTGCTGAGCAAAATTTAAGGCAATTCCCTCAGTTCTTAAGAGAGGAAAAACGCAGACCACTCAAAAGGTTGCCTTCGACCCAGAGCAAGAGGAATCACTTTTCTGAGTGCTTTCTTGTGTGACCACCATCACCTCTGTCTTCTTGCCCCCCTCTGTGATTGGGCTTGATCTTTTAACATTTCTTTGCAACTAGACAGTGGAAAATACAGGATTTAAACATGGTGGGAAATGAGGACTATTGAGACAGGCTGAACAGCAGGGTAATCAAACAGCTGTTGAGTTGGAAAGAAAAAGCTGGATCATATCGGAGTGGATGCTATCAAAAGAGTTACAAGCTTACACGACGGAAAATTACATGTGCTTGAAATATGCCTTTACAAAATGCCAGCCTGACATTAAGCTGCTTCATAGAGGTATCATGTCCTTAAATAGCCTGGTGATTATCTGTGTCCCTGGAGCGCTACTTTCTTCCCTGATTTTCTAATACCTCGGCTTGTCCCTAATCATGGTGGAGTGTCGCCAGTTTGGGAAAAAAAATCTTAAAAGGAAATTAATTTTGATTTCCTTTGACATTCCAGAGAGGTTTTTTTTTTTTAATAAAGCTGGATGGAAAGCCAGCCTTCTTTTCCACAATGACCAGGTATGGCAGTTAGTTCCCTGTGAATGTATGAATCCTGGCTTGACCACCCTTAAAAAGCAAAAGTGTTGTCTGTGTGATCAGTAACATGTTAACCATGCTACATAAATTACCTCATTTAATTCTCATGAAATCTGTAAGGTAGGTTATACTGTTAGACTCAATGAAGTTTAAATACAGGAAGACTGAGTGGGTTGCCCAAGATGATTCCCTGACAAGTCAGCAGCCAAATGGAGATTTAAACCCCGCTGGCCTATTTCCAGGGCCTATGTTCTCCATCAGTGGGTTACACTGCTTTCTTCAAAGGCTGAGTTCCACTGAGACACCTAGGTTGGGAGGGCAATGTAAATTAATTAAGAAATATTTATAGAAGGGACAGGGAGAACAAGAGATAAGAGAAAGCATACTCCGACCCCATTTCCTTGTTTTTAGAATGTTGTGGTTTAAGAAAACAAGAAGAGATTATGGGTGCATAAAACTAGGCAACAGGAAGTGTGAATAAGCAGCACAAATGTAGAAAGTAAAGCACTTTACAAAGGAAGGCAGCTGGAAGTTTTCTGTTTGCAGGGTTTGTCTCAGCTCTAGCCAGTACTGCCAAGATCTCCCCAGAATGAATTCCCCAGTGAAAATACCAACATGGTAGGAAATGTCGTAATTATGTTTTTATTATCCCCCAGAGAATACATTAGTATGGCAGATATGCCTATAATTTAAAAAGAAAACTGCTATGTAACAAACATAAGTGCCGATGAAATAAAACAAGCTGATTTTTCCTCCTCTGTTATTAACAAAAATGCAGAGATAAAAAAGGGATTCTCAGATATTATTTTGTGCCCGTTCTAGAGTATAACTGTAACAGCACAACAACTGTGGTTATTAGTTGCTCTATTTTTTCTTTCTTGAATAAACATATATTTAGCCTGTTCTGGACAATCTCCTGGAGGTCAGGTTGGTAAGAGAGAACGGTTCAAGAAATGACGTGGGCACCACTTCATACTAATTGTTGCAGCAAAGGAAGCCTTGATGTCTGCTTGACGCAAAGATGGCTCCTGGAGGGTGCACTTGTGTGGGTACTGTGTGATTGTTAGGGCATATTGACGTGGTAAGCTCTCCTTCCTTGACCTCTAGCTTCTCTGAAGCTCTTGTCCGAGATACTTGCAAGAACTTGCACTCTCACCAGTCTTGTCTGGCAATCTGGAGTATGGGAAAATTAATGTCCTGTGGGGCAACCCTCATTCTAAAGGAACCATGAGTTGATGGTTAAATGCTTCTCTCCTTTGTCTCTTGGGCAGACAATTCTCAGACCCATTCTATACATTTCCTCATAAGACCAGAAAATCCTGAAGGTCATTTTAGATAGCTCTTCATAAGATCCCAGTAGAATCAAGCACAGTTGTCCATGGTGATATTCTCAAGAATAGGCCCCTCCACTGACTCGCTCTCCTCTCCTGCTCCATTCTCTTTATTCTTCACTCCACTCCTGTTTCCTAGGATCATCTCTCCCCCCGGCCCCACACACCAAAACAAAAAAGCCACTTGAATGCGATTCTTTATCCATGTTCGGGTTCCACTTTTGTGGGGAACTCAGGCTAAGACAATGCCGCATCATGAAAGGTGCAATATTTATGGGCTGCAAGGTAACAGATGGTGTTTGTGCAAGGCTAGTATTGCTATTTAACATATTTTTTTCCCTCTACCAGATCCCGAAATATTGGAATTCTGGAGGACTTAATTCTTAGTCCTCTTCTCGTCTTTATCTACAATCTTAGACCATTACCCACCACCTCTATTTTGATGACTCCCCTAACTATATCTTCAGTTCTGACCTCTTCCTTGAATTCCAGCATTATTTATTCAATTGCCTACATATCATCTTTATTTGGATATCTAACAGTCATCTTTTCCATCATCTGTACAAAATAAAACTCTTATTTTCTTCCCAGTAGTGCCCTGTAAAAACCCTCTTATGCCTTTAATCTTTCTTATGGCACCACCACCTTCTACCGATAATTCAATCAAAGCAAATAAAGAAAGCCGGATGTTCTTGGTTAAGCTCTTTTCACACATTTCCCAGCAAGTTCTGTCAATTCCATGTCCATCTCCAGATCAGACCTCAAGTTTGTCCACTTCTTTCCACCTCCACTGCCATCACCCTTGTCTTAAGAAAATGATCTTTTGTCAGGATCGCCAAAAGCCTTTTAACATCAGTCTCTATGTTGCATTAAAAATGGTTTAAATAAACACATATGCGCTACTTGCCTCTTTAAAACATTCCAATGACTTTTTAGAGGACCTAGAAATAGTCTAGAACCATCCTATGCTCCCAAGGCCCTCTATGACCTAGGTCCTATATATGTCATTATAACATATTTTTATTCTTCCAAGAGCCTAGGCTCTATCTGTCTTCAGGGTCTTCCATTTTCAGAACCTTCTGCCTGAATAGTTGTTTTTTCTACTATTCATATGGCATACTTCTTAGTACGGTGTTCCTCCTCCTTAGACCTTGGTGCAAATATCTCCTACTCTGCAGTCATTCATATAGTGAGCACCTGTCTAGAATAGTGCTTCCACCCTGGTTACTCTATTGCTTCTTATTTATTTCGCTCATAAATCTTTTCATAAATATATATTGTGTCTAGAGCCATTTGTGTTTTCTTTTTATCTCCCCAATTAGAAGGCAAGTCTATGAGGGTAGGAGTCTCAAAGGGATCTGGCACATTTGTGGAATATGTTAATTAATAGGCTAATTATTTTGAAAAATTCCTCTGGATGGGTACATGTGGGAATTTCTTCTTAGCTACACTGAGGCAAAGAGCCTGAATAACATTGTCAAATATTTTCTCTGTTAATAACCCATAAATCTCTGCATCTTGGGCACCCTTAATGAGGACAGGAGATGAGAGTCAACAACAATTTTTTTTGTAAATATGTGAAAACATCCTTATTTTTTACTTTCTATGGTAGTCTTATTTATGAAGTAGGAAGCAAAACTAATGACTCATTCCTTAGCAATCAAATTTATTGTGATTATTTGCATTGTCAATAGTTTTATCTAACTAGGATAATTATGTCTGAGAAATATGAGGTTTTTATAGGAAAGAAAGACTTCATATTCATCCAGTCTAGGGTGCTTTTTTCTTACCAATATTACTTGGCTAACTTCTACTATAACTCTGCTACACAGAGAACAAAATTCCTAGTAATTCTTAACTTCCCTTCTTCTCGTTATACATGTTTCCATTGTTTCAATTGCCTTTAAAGACATATGCATCAAAAACTTCAATGCTTTTTAGGCCCAGATACCTCTTTATTCTAGCTTCCATTTTCATGCCTGTTATATCAGGGCGTGGTCCCCAGCTTTCTGAGTCAGCAAAGGCAGGGTCTCTTTGCTGGTGCACTGGGGCCAAAGGCCCTGTGTTCACTTTGGCAGCCTTATCATAATATCTGGTAATGAACACCACAGGTGCCAAAGTAACACGAATGCCTAGGTGGTAAACTTTGTTTTTTTAATCTTTATGGTAAAAATGGAGGTGGAACAAGTCCAGTCCTGAGTTGAAAAAGTATTAATAACAATTACTTTTTATTATTTCTGAAAATATCTAGACATATTCCTTTCTGTATATCAAAGCCGACACTGTACTCTTAGGCAATTTGCTTTTTAAAGCAATCTTATATTATAGCATCTTGCACTTTTTTATAATTCAGGGTTTCTGCACACTGGGTTTTCCTGAGGAGATGCACATGGCTATTACTTGTGATTTAGGTTCTTGGTGTATAATAATTATCATTGGTTTTTTTAACTCAAAAAAATAACTGGTCTATAATATACACATTTGTTAATTATATCCCAGTTTGCCAAAATGATTTTATGTCTTGCACCTGATTTTCCTTGTTACATTTTGAGCATCAGAATGACTTTGAAATTTTACAATACAGAGACTTCTGTAGTCTAACCTCAGGGTAAACTCATTATCCTCTTTATAACTACTTGATGGATATGAGAAATACCTGCTCAGGGATGACTCTTATTAATGGATCTTGGCTGTTTATTTTTTATTTTTATTTTAGTTTTTTCAATTACAGTTTACATTCATTATTATTTTGTACCAGTTTCTGGTGCACAGCTTAGTGTAGTGGTCAGATAGCCATGCACCCCACAAAGTGCTCCCCATTATTCCAGTTGCCCACCTGGCACCACACGTAGTCACCATAATATCATTGACTCTGTTCCCTACGCTGTACTTTATCCCCAGGACCGTTTCGTAACTACCATTTTGTACTTCATCCCTTCCCCTCTTTCACCCAGACCCACAAACCTCCTCCCCTCTAGCAACTGTCAGTTGATTCTCTGGATCTGTGAGTCTGTTTCAATTTTGTTTATTCTGGTCTTTAGACTCCACATATAAATGAAGTCATATGGGATTTGTTTTTCTTTGACTTATTTCGCTTAGCTTAATACGCTCTAGGTAATGCATCTTGCCTTGACTGACTTGAAAAGGTCCAAGAAAACGATTTGACATATTTGATCGATTGGGTGTTGTCCTTGATTGCCCTGAGTAACTCCACCCTCTTCACCTCCTGTTTCCTGGGCCCCTTGCTTAGTAATCCAATGTTCTTACCGTCGGTGCAGAGCAGTCCAGACCTCCCGAACGGGCAGAGGCAGACAAAGTCTGGCCCTGACTTAGGAACGCAGGTGGCACCATTTCTGCACGGGTCGTTTTCACAAGCTGCAAACTGGCACAGCTTGCCCGAGTACAGCCTTGGACACTCACAAAACCAGTTTTCACCATCACTGAGAAGACAAAAGGAATTTTTAATCCAATAAGAAAACAATTGTTCTATTACACACAGATACACACATGCATACACATGTAAATAAAATTACAATTACATCTTGTCTAATAAGTGGAATTTTTCTTTCTTTTAAGTGTAACTTTTTCTTCTCCTTTTCTCTTTCTGTGTTATTTAACTTTTAACTATTCATAGCTATGTCCTTTGCATCAAAAGCAGATTAACAGCTTTATAGATTGTCTGAAGCCATGAATTCTATTTTAAGCCATCTGTTTATTTTTGATTTATCTCATTCTCTACTTCACACTAGGTGCCTTTTTAGGGCTTCATTAAATATGTGTGGCATTGCCTCAGTAAAGTGCTTCAGATATCTATTAGAAAAAAAAAAACTGTCTTTGGCTTAAAACTCAGAGAATTACAAGCCTGGTGACAAGCTTCCTCCACGGAGGACACTGTCCTCCTAAAGTGCCCCTGTGGTACTTGAAAAGAAAATCACAGTGGGGACTGAGATGACTCTGCAACTCTCTGGCTTAAAATACGGCTTGGAGGCCCCAGCGTGAGAGTGCCTGTGCAGCTGCGCTCAGGAAAAATGCTCCCTGCTCACCTGCGGGGGGGTGGTCTCCACAGGGGAAAGTGGCTTGAATCTGTTGTTCTGCCTTCCTGCGTCCATTCTCCCTTTTTACAGTAGCTGTAGCCTCAGTTCCCCTCGTAGACCCACCCCTCCATTACTCTCAGCCCACACTTACAGGAGGGGCAGATCCCGACTCTTGGTGTCCAGCACAGTGATTAGTGCAGGCCAAGCCAGGGCAACTGGCTTTTTATTTATTTTTTATTTTTTTTAAACTGGGGTTGCTAAACTGGTAGCTGCTGGTGGCATCTGCTTACCCAGAGATGAGAGCCTGGCTGAGAGTAAAAAAACTTATACCAAGCAGCACAAATATGAGACCAGGGGAGATAGATTGCTAATGCTATTATTTAGGCACCTGATCCAGCCATCACTCTGCAGTTATATGAGCCAATTTAGATTAACCCCCTTTTTTGTTTTTGAGTGAGTTTGAGTTGGGATTTTGTCAGTTGCTGTTAAATGAATTCTATTTAGTATTAATGTCCCTTTCTTCCCATTTTTTTGTTCTTCTCATTATCTTAAGTCCACACAACCTTGCCATATATGGATCTTCAGGGTTTTATTTTTTTTCCTGCTTGCATCTTATCTTGTAAATATGACTGTTAGCTCTTAAAGGTAGGTGCCAGGACCATCCCAAGAATTAGAAAGCTAGTATATTTTATCTTTATGACTCAGGGTCTCAATCTAGTTGTAGTTCTTGCCCATACCATGGGATTCTTCTCTTGTCCTCATCGTTCTGGTCTTTTGATGTCTTCCTTACATATTTGAATCCCTTAGTCCAAAATGAATTTGCTCTCAGGAAAGTATCAGATTCTTTCATACTAACAAATACCTGTCTTCAAAATATGAAGAGGTTTCCTTTTCCAAAAAGGTCTATACTTTTCTATTAACTTTCTATGTTAATGTGATGAAGCACTATGGAGAACCTTTGGGTATCAGATAGCAGGGTAAGCTGGCTTTGGAGGGGTGTGAGGCTGTGAGATCCCCAGATTCTGCTGACACATAAGGAGATTCCATAACTGATTAGGAATTTCCTCACTTTATTGATGGCAATTTGCACAGGGCTTTGCACCTAGTATACAGATGGAGAATCTTACAGGTTTTCAGAGTTGGGAATAAATAAAGGTCAATAGCACTAAGACGGTCATAAAGCGCCCTAGACAAACTCTTCTGTTTCTGGGCTATAAAACAAAGCTGTGAGGGCTGTTGAGCCAATGGTATTCCTTTTTTGCCTGAGAACTGTGGTAAAAGTATAACCAGACTACCTGGAAGGTACCTTCTGGTGTGACTTAAAGTGTTGGGAACGTCATGTTGTTTAGGGCCATGGATAAAACTAATGTGACTTCACTTCCACTCACCTAACTTGGAGTTGAAAGCTCAGTATTAAACATCTGTGTTGTGGGATAAAGTCTAAAAGTGCAACAGTCTTGGAAGCTGCATTCTGGAAGGACCAAATTATTCTTTTTATAGTAAAGGAGAATGACACATGTATGAAAGTCAAATGGGTCTAAATGTTGACTGACTGAAGTGCTTTAATCATATAGACCTAACCATATTTGAAATGCAGGAAAGATGCTTTTATGTTGAAAACCAAGGAAAACACTAATTTTAATCACGTCCTATTGATAAATCAGGCTTCATTTCCTTTCTGCTTTCATCAGGTGTTGGGAGATGTTGGTTGTATAAAATCACGCGGATATGACTAACTGCATGCATCTGTGTGTGTGGGCAGGCAGCTAGGGCAGAGAAAAATAGAAATTCTGTAGAAGACACTCCAAGAAAGGGGGAAATCACCTTATCTGGCCTACCAAGGGCAAGTGTCCAAAGCCCTCTGGCCTATCTTAGTATTCAACAGTGTTTCATTAGAAGGACTCAGATTTAACCAATTGAGGTTTTGCCATATGATGGTGTCTCTGTACACTTCACTTCAAATTTTACCTTCAAGTCTAAAAGATTTCCTGGAGTGTCAGATATTTTGCCAATAGTTTAAGTAAAATCTGTTTGCCACCCACTGTATAACACTGGACCTAAAGTTTTCTCTTACTCAGATTTTACCAAAGATCCCATTAGTAAATCCAAATTTCTTCAAAAGCTAGCAAGTCAGCTGTTTTTGTTGTCACTTTAGTCACTTTGGTGCCTTGCCACACTCTGAAGGAATTGGCCATGCCAATCAAGGAAGTGGTGCCCTGAGGTTGAAGAACCTCATGTAACAGTTCACTTTGGAAGCAGTGATGAACTGTTTCACCTTCCTTCACCCAGTTTCTTTATTTTTTAAAAAGATTTTATTTATTTATTTTTAGAGAAGGGAAAGGAGGGAGAAGGAGAGGGAGAGAAACATCAATATGTGGTTGGCTCTCACATGATCCCTACCGGGGACTTGGCCCACAACCCAGGCATGTGCCCTGACTGGGAATCAAACCGGCCAACCTTTGGTTCACAGGCTGGCACTCAGCCCACTGAGCCACACTAGTCAGGGCTACCCAGTTTACTTTAAATATTGTCACACTGCTGTGAATTTGACAGCTGCTCTTTAACCAGTTATGGGAGAATATAGTCACATGAAATAAATACCTTTTCACTTGAGAAAGTTTAACAGGCTAACCCTTCTCAGACCTATGAACCATACAAAAAACCGTTTTGCAAATCTTCCTCAAGGTAAGTCAGGGCAATTTTCTGAATTAAAAGTAGGTCTGGGAAAGACCCCAGATATTGGTGAAGTTTTAACTTGTACACCAGAACACCATATTTATTGCCAATGGCTGCCAACCAATATTAGCTGTGCGCCCACATCATGGACATAGCCATGTGCCATGGAAAAGAAGACTCGTCTCGGCTCTTGGTAGGAGAGTCAACATAAGTTCGTGAACTGATGTCTGTAAGACACAACATGTGTAATGTGAATTTACATACATATTTAAACAGTGGTGAGGACTTTAAGGCCTTCTTAAAATTGGTCTCTGGACCAGTGCCTGAGAGGATCTTCCCTGTGGCTTTTAAATGGAGGTTCCTATGCTCCCCCGCCCTCAGAGATTTTAATTTAGGTGATGGGGGTCAGGCCCAAGGTTCTGCATTTTAAAATTGTCTTCAGTGATGCTTTCACATAGTCTACCTTGAGCTTCAGCCAGCTCCCTTGAGACCAATTTTCTCACCAGAGTAAAAACTTGATGGATATGAGTTACTATAGTGTCCTTAGAGGATGCCAGGGCACTGTAATTTTCTTTTTTGGGCTGCGTTTTGACTTTTGACTAACATGTATCTGAAAACACAATACAAAAATTAGAGAGTTTTTATTTACTAGTCCCATTTATGGCCTATTGCATTTACATTATACTTGACAGCAACGTGACATAGGAAAAAATTCACCCATTTAAAAGCTTAGTTAAAAACATACCACCTAAGTGTACGCCACCATCTGTATAATCTGGCACTGTAACTGCTCCAGCATATTCGATTGCAAGTCACAGTGTGGTTAGCATATCAAATGACTGTCATTAAATTTCTGTGGGTATTAAAGATTATCTTTAGAAAATTTAACTGTTCAAAAAAATCAAAGATGTTAGTTTGAAAAGGATACCCCCTATTTACATAACACAGCCAGATGCCTCAAAACCTTCTAGAACTAAAAGGATTTCTGCATATATTAACTTAAAAAAATAAATAACTCTTCCTGAACTCATCGTGCCTAACGGATTATTAGCAGATTTCAAAGTTGGCCACCCACGGTGTCGAGAGGCAGCTTCTCAGCAAGAAAGTGAGCAGAATGAATCCTTAAGAATAATGTCTCTAGATACTTCTAAAAAATAAAATTGCTATTGGCAGAAATAACCCATCTCTATGTATAGGCTGTTCTATATATAGAACAACAGCACAGGCATAAGAAAGAATGCAAATGAGATCCCGGGGAACTTTCATTTCGTCTTCATGAATTGCACACCCCTGGAAGGGTCTGCTGGCTGCAAGGCAACACCGCCTCCCCTCAAGCCTCCTTAAAATGTTGAATTCCTTTCAAATGAGTTGAATATTTCATTTTTTCTTTTTAAAAGTAGCCAACGTGAAAATAATAGAAAACAAAGGATGCAAAATAAAAATTATCTTAAGGTGATCTAGAAAGTGAACTTGAAGAATACAGTCCATATAATAAACCCATGAACACGGGGCTTAGGGGGAAGGTCCTGCTTCAGAAGCTTTGTTTCTTTATGAAAAGATTTTGCTAAGGCAGACACAAAGAAGATGGAAATGAGTAAGGGCAATAATAACAATCGTAGAATCACACATAAAGATATAATATATAAAACAGAAATAACTCGCAAACAATATAATATATTTTTGTTTCTTCTTGTTTTAGGATCTGTCCAATTGAATTTCATGGGTATTTTACAAAGAAAAATTGGTTCACATTATAATCTCTCTCTCCTCTTAAAACCATAGTTCATTTTACCAGAAAAAAAGAACACCTTTCTTGGTAAAGAAAGATGATCAGAAATTTTCTTCCCGGTATGGGATGTCTTTTATATATATATATATTTTTTTGCCTAGTGAGCCACTAGTCCTTACGGAGTTAAATCTTTGCTTCTGATGAAGGAGTCTCAAAAAACATCAAACCCAAAAGAGGGAGCTAACATGATAAAAGTGGCCATAATCTAAATAAATTAAATGACGGATGCATGAGCACAGTACTTGGCATTGATCAGCTGCTTATTATGTGTTAGGGAATGGAGGTCAGCACAGGTGAAACATACAATTAGGGAAGTCTGTGTCAGTTAGTTGTGGGATAAGAACAGAATGGAATCTGGGATAGCTGGGAGTGGGCTGGGAAAGAAGGAAGTGAAGGTTGTTGATGGGTGAGAAAATATAATGATGAATGAATAATTGTTAAATACATGTATCATTTCACTGTCTACACTACTTCCCCCCAATTAAAAAAAATATCTCAGGGCTTTAAGATTAGATTTTGTGCCTAAGCAACAATTTCATAATAGACTTTCTTACTCTGTGTTCATTGCAAAATCAGCCAGTCTCCAGTCTCCTGCACTGTAATAGCAATTTGGGAAGAATCTAATCTAACAGAATTGGTAAATGCAGTGCTTATGAAGCTTTGGAGTTCTCAGATAACGTGCCTATTTGAAGGCTATTTAAGGCTGGAAGAACTGATATAAGCTTTTAAAATGCTATTTTAACTCCTACTAAAAAGAAATAAAAATTCTCTTAAAATATTTAAGCCAACAAAGTGCTGGTTCACCCATTCCCTTGACCTCACTAATGTTCACATCCATACAATCTCTACTCAGCCATTTCCATGGTTTAATGAGCAGCTGATTGATTCAGCTGTTGGCAGGAACCTGGAAGCACAGCACGCAATACTGGTGGCTGTTCTTTTGGTTGTTCTTCAATGGTATTAAGGACTGTTTACAAAATTGGTGTGGGGAAATTTATTCCTCACAAACATAAGGAATAGTAAATAATAACTCTTTAGAAAGATACACATTTATGAATGAAGAAACAAGAAATTAAGAGAATGTATGGATTACAATGCTAGTTGGTGTTGGGAGAAAGGCAACTAACTGAAGGAAAATAAACTTTGACTCCAATACCTAAAGAATTTAAAGTGCTGGTCCACTACTTACCATATCAATGAAACAAGAAAGGCTGCACTGAAGTATTTCACCATCATGATCTTGTTATCACTGCATGGTAAGATATCCATGCGTGTGGGGTCACAGTATAGAAAGTTCTTCTTAAGCTCAAATGAATGCATACTCTTGTTTTAAGATCTTTCAAATATTATATTTTGCTCTGTATATAAGTTTATTGGGGTGACATTGGTTAATAAGATGATATAAATTTCAAGTGTATAATTCTGTAATACATCATCTGTATATTGTTTTGTGTGCTCACTATCCAAATCTCCTTCCATTACTATATATTTGATCCCATTTACCCCCTTCCACCTTCCATTCTTCTTTTATTATTTTTATTTTTAAAAATATTTTATTTATTTACTTTTAGAGAGAGGGAAGGAGACAGAGAGGGAGAGAAACATCGTTGTGTGAGAAAGAAACAGTTGCTTCTCACACGCCCCCAACTGGGGACCTGGCCTGCAACCCAGGCCTGGGTCCTGACTGGGAATTGAACCGGTGACCTTTTGGTTCTCAGGCCGGCACTCAGTCCATTGAGCCACATCAACCAGGGCCCACTCTTCTTTTAAAAATACTATTACATACACGAAATAACTGTTCTTCCTGAGGACTCTTTGGTTAGCTTCTTGGGAACAGTTGTGAACATAAAAGCTATGACCATGAGGGAGAACTAACTGAGCAGAAAGCAGCGCAGCTCAATTCATACAACTGCTGACAATGACAACGATTATGGCGATGATGCTAATTCATCACAGAATGAAACATCTGGGATGAGTGCTAAGCTGGACAGGATGTGAGGGCAGCAAGAATGAACAGAAACTGTCTAAAGCAAACTGGTGGTATGTATGGTTGGAGTATTATATTACTCTCTGTTTGGAGTGATAATACTTTCCCCTGAGCCTATTATATATAAGGGTTAGTTTAGTAATTCTGAAGTATAAGGACTGTGATTTTATTTTAACTGCTATATTAACCGTAAACTCATTCTATTAGGGTTCAAATTTACATATACTTAGGGCATGATCTTAGAGTAATATTTTATATTCAGCTGATAAAACTAGATACAAAGCTCAGAGAACAGAAAACAACTTTCCTGAAAGAAGAACTGCTGATAACACATCACTGCTTTGTTACCTTTGATAAAAGTATTCTACTTCTTTTCTTTCATTTTGAAAGGAATCATTTGAGTTTTAAATACAAGAAGTTGAAAGCGGCTTCTGGCTTTTTCAATTAAAAGTTGAAGTTTTCAGATTCTTTGCACTGGGAAAGACAAGATCTCATCTTGGAATCAGTTGACATGACATTAAAGTGAACTGTGCTATTTCTTTGAAAGCCACTTACAATAGCCAGCCTTTGTCAGAAACTGTTTTCTGCTAGAGGCAAGCTTCTCAGTTCAGTGACCTTATGGATGGTAAAGGACAGCTTTAAAAGGCATTCATACCTAGTTAACACATTTGTGGGCACTCTATTAGATGTTACAATTTTCTTTTACGTAAAATAGATAAAAAAAGAAATAGTCAACTTTCAGTGCTGTTTCAATAGTTTCAATTAGTTTCTTTCCCTTCAATTGCTCCATCAGATGGGCTAGATAAGATTTCACTATTTGGGGGAATCATTTTAAGCCTCTTTTCCAGCAGTTTGTTATTTTTACAGCTCCAATGATTCACCATAAAATGCATCTCCATCTGCAGGAAGCAATTCCAAAATTGCTTTACTCAACAAATCCGAAACTGCTAGGCTCACTGCAGCAGAGAGAGAGACCTGGTTTGGAAAGGGATTACCCATTGGGCTCAGGAGCTTTTTTCTGAGACAGGTTATGGCACGGAGCAGATCTCCGAATGCCAGAGGCAACTTATTTTTATTGAGAATCATTTGAAGTTTTGCTTCACTGGTTTGCACTATTTCTTGGTTAAAAAAAAAAGTAATATTTCCTGGTAACTAACATATAAGTGTAAGTTATTAGTTGTTACAAACTCTTCAATCCACTTCACACCAAACTAAAATTTTCTCTGCAGCTTAAAATTGTATTTAAATAGACACATACTTAAATAAATTCCCTTTCCTTAGAATTTATTAAGTCTGAAATGGAATTCATTTTGGAATTAATTTCAAGTTATTTCCTCGGCCCTCCCCCACCCTCTATGCCATATAGATAAAACATATTAGTTTTTAGCACAGAGAAGTCACTTCTATCTCTCATATAATAGAGTTGAATTTTTGGCATAGATTTTTTTTATCTACACTGAAGTGTAAAATGGGTTATAAAATATTTATTGTAGTTGTTTTAAATCTGAAGTGAAACAGATAACAAAAAGTACAGGTCGAGAGAGAGAGTTGTTGGCTCGTTCAATCACACTTGGAAGTATTGCCATCATTAGGCCCCAGAGAGGTTAATTATTCTACAGGACTTTTAGAGACAGGACATAATTTATCTTAATACTATGTCAGCATTTTCCTGAAACTGATTTAGCCTTTCACATCAGAAAGAAGGGACACATTAGAACTTCTAATTGAAAAATCCTGCAGCCATTTTCAACCTCTGATATCTCAAATCGAGTTCTCGTTTTCTAAAACAAGAAGAAGAAAAAAAACTAGATAATCTGGAAGTTGTTCAGTAGTCATTTATTACAAAAGAATTGTTAGGGACAATTCCAATTCCTTCAGGAAACCTCTAGGTATGAAGGAGTATCATAACAGAGTATTTAAGGGATACTTGGTTTTATTACAAACGGTGTCACTCAAGTTGCCAATAAATTCGTGCATACAAATATTTTTCAGTGACACATCGCTTGCCACAAGCAAGACTGTCACAGTGTGTTTGATTTTGCACTAAACTTCCTGGAAGGCGGGCCGTAGTCTCCATGGGGGCCAGGGGCAGACCTGCCCCCACTCTGCTATGCCTCAACAGAGCTAGTCTGCCTTTCTCTCAAGTCATTAATTTGCCACTCCTCAACCAGTGTTTTCTGCATTCCTGTGTGCCAGGAACTGCTAGGCATTGTAACACTGTGGTGAACAAAATAGATATTGTCCCATTTCATGCTGAATGTATAATCTGAATAGGGAGATAGGAATTAAACGGTTGAGTGTGAATTTACAAGTGATGTCAACAGCTAGGAAAGAATATCACATTGTGCTGTGCGAGAGGACAACAAGAGCGTTTTAGAGTCAGAGGGGGAAATTTCGTGGAATAATAATTAAATGGAAATACAAAAAATTAGAAATTGGCCTAGGTAATTAGTGGGGAGTGTTGCAAACGGGGAATGACATATATGAAGATATGAGAGAAAGCCTGACATATCCTGAAATGTGAAAGCAGCTATTTTTGACTAGAGTTCAGAAAAGGGAGGGGATTTGAAAAACCAGGCAGAGGCTAGATCATGCAAGAATGTCTTTGATTTTTATATCAGAATATTCCAACATTTAACTTAAACATAATTAATGTGTCCCCCCTACATTGGTTGATCAAAGCAATATGCACTATTCTGTAAAAAATTCCTACTATATGACAAGGCCTGTCCAGAAAGTATCCAGCCATTTACTATGAAAAATAGAGAAATTTATTGAAGAAGATACAAGATACAAGAAACATTGCACATAGGACAATGGTGCCTCAGTCACCTTCAGAGGGACCTCACATAGTTCTCTCAATAGCCATCAGCTGCCCCGTCATATTTTCCTGAATCTTGATGGTTTGATATTGCTTCCCTTTCAAAGGTGATTTTATTTTTTTATTTTGTATTTTATTTAATCTTTATTGTATTTTTTTCAAAGATTTTTTTCATCTCTTTCAGAGATGATTTTAGTTTTTGGAACAGCCAGAAGTCGTAGGGTGCCAAATCTGGGCTGTAGAGGGACTGAGTCACCTGGGTGATTTTATGTCTCACCAAAAAACTCTGCACAAGACCTGATGCATGAGCAGGTGCTTGTTGTGATGAAGCTGCCAATCACCAGTTGTCCATAGCTGTGGACTTCTGAATCATCTGAACAGGTTCTATGGAGGAATGCTCAAGTTTCATGCAAAATTTGGTGCAGCTTCATTGCTCTACTCACTCAGTCATTTCAAATGCAATGGCCACACAGTACGCATGCTCACTTAACTGTGTCTGCTGCCCCCAGTGAAGTTTTCATTGTTCATGCATGCACATTCCAGTGCACTCTCCTTGTTTGCCAGGTTACAATGATGTCATGCAAACTGTTCTTGTTAAATTAACAATGGTTGGACTTTTTCTCAACAGACTTCATACATCATTACCTGGAATTCATCTTTCTTTGTTAAAAGGATTCCTTCAGTCAGTAGTCAGTCACAACACTCCTTACCTTTAAAGCAATGACTTCCTGTTACATTTGGAACAAAATTCAACTTTTTTTTTAATGAGGCCCCATAGCACATGATCTGGCTCTTGCTTCCCTGACTCATTGTGCTCCTGCTTCACCCACCCATCATGTGTCAGGTTAAATCCCCTTGGCTCCACTGACTTTAGATTCAGATACCCGGGGAAGTTCCCCAGCAACATAGGCTCACTACACTCTGACATTTGCCTACCGTAGGAGTGCGAATCAGTTTTGCCTTGGATTCAGGACTTTTCACAGGTCCCTTCTTCCCTGTGGAAACACATCCTGAAAAAGCGGAGTAAATGCCCCACGGGGAAACCCTTAACCAATGGTGATTAAGAATGAGTCAAAAAATGCTTACAACGTTCAGCCTTTAGTTGTCCCTGTGAGAATCTCTAGAGATCCCAGTAGAATGGAGCCCTTGTCACCGAAGCAGGGATTCAGTAACTTCCCCTTCTGCTACCTTTTCTCCTATTCTTTCTCCCTGTCTCCAGTCCTTTACTCCCTTCTTGGGTTCACCTCCAACAAATTTGTTCTACCTAAACCTGTGACTTAACCTCTGCTTCTGGGGAGAACTCAAGTTATGGTCCTGATCCTTCTGTTTTGCAAACATTCTGTGTTTGCTCCCCATTTAGGTGCTTTGTGTTCTGTCTGGGCCCCACTTCCCCTTTTGTATGATTTTTGTGTGGCTAGTACTTTCTCATCAATGTTTCAGCTAAAATGTTATCTCCTGAGAGGAGCCTATCCTTAACCTAATGTTGTCCCCTGACTGCTCATCTCTGTTCATTACATTACTCTAAATACGTTTACAACAACTGATGACTTTTGAAATCTTTTTAATAGATGCTCCTTGACTTATGATGGGGTTATATCCAGGTAAATCCATTGTAAGTTGGAAATTTTGTAAGTAAAAAATGAATTTAATGCACCTAACCTACTGAACATCATAGCTTACTTAGCCTAGTCCATCTAAAATGTGCTCATGGACACTTACATACCTTATAGTTGGGTGGTTACCTTGAGTATCCCCTCAATAATAATTTACTTCCTCTTCTTTTACCGGAAACCATGATGGGGTGTGAAAGCACATAACACAATATCCAAAAAACACCAGCAACCTAGTACACTGTAGAGGATCAATTGTTATCCTCATGATTGTGGGGGTGGCTGGGAGCTGTGCTCACTGCCACTACCCACGTCATGAGAGAGAATCACATTGCATATGGCTAGCCCAGGAACAGATCAAAATTCACATTTGAAGTAGGTTCCTACTCAGTGTGCATGTCTTTCACACCATCAAGAAGTTGATATCTTGTAAGCTGAACCGTTGTAAGTCAGGGACTGTTTGTATCCTCTAATTTGTTTGATTTCTGAATTACTGTCTGTTACCTAGAATATAAGCTCCAGAAGAGCAGAATCCTTACCATATTACAGAGACTGTTGTTCTCAGAGCCCAGAATAATGGCTGGCATGTAATGGTTATCTAGTGAATGTATGCTCAAGAAATTGACAAACAAAATCCTATGCATTTTTGAGGTGAGACAACAAAATACAGAATGTAAATATTTCTTTTAAAAACATATTCCTGAAACAATCTCTTAAAGCATTCTTACTACTAAAAAAGTATATGTAAAGTTTCTATCACGTATATAAAAAGAAGACAATAGTATATTAAATTTTAAATAGAACTTTCTTTTACTGACAACTGTGCACGTATTTTCAGTTTTAGTAAAATCTCTTGGCTGGATAGTGATTACTTTTGTGAGAAAGCATATGGACTGGGAAGGTGCAGGGAGCATACTCAAGAGCAGGAAATGTGATACATCTTGGTCTGAGTTGTGGTTACGTGGGTATATATGTATGTAAAGATTTACTGGGAGTTACTGTTGAGAGTCATGTGCTCTACTATATGTAAGTTATCTTTAATAAGTCTTGCCCTGGTTTTTTTCTTGGTGAACAAAAATATAAACCAGTTTTGCAAGTATTAAGAATCTAAAGGGTGCCCTGGCTGGTGTAGCTCAGTGGATTGAGCACAGGCCTGTGAAGCAAAGGGTCACCAGTTCAGTTCCCATTCAGGGCACATGGCTGGGTTGCGGGCCAGGTCCCTGGTGGGGGACACATGAGAGGCAACCACACATTGATGTTTCTCTCCCATTTTCTCCTTCCCTTCCCCTCTCTCTAAAAATAAATAAATAAAATATTTAAAAAAATCAAAAGGGTTCTTTCATGTCAATTTATTTTTCAGATAGTCCATCAAATCCTGATTTTTTAAATTGTAGGTGGGTCAATAAAGAATACTTGGGATACATTTTTACATTTAAGTCATAAAATTCACTTTATGAAATATACTGAAGATAATTTTGCTGCAGAAATTCCTGGAAAGGAGGAGTCTTTCTTTCATAAAGATATTATTTTATTTTTGAAAATATAACTTTTATTCATGGAGGTTGAATATTAATTTACTTTATTAACTGTTATGAAAATGATATATTTGAAATCTTTAGTGTTGGCCTTGTGAAGAAATGCTTTATTAACTATCTGGAGCACTTCTATTTTCATTAAATTTGTATTTGCCTGTTTTTCCCATTTGAGTCACATGCTAAATTATTACATGGTTACATTAGCACAAATTTAAGAGTAGTGTTTAAATGGAAATCTAACATCCTCCAATATCTTCATCACAAATTGTAAGTTCTATAAACAACCATTAAACCTCTTTTTGTGATGCTGTGGTGACGCACACACTCCATGAGGCACTGAGAGAACCAGGTGTAGTGATTCACTAGCTTAGGGTGGGCTTCAAGCGCTGGCTGAGCAGGCTGCTTCTTCGTGGTATGGATCGAGAGGCTGGATATTCCTCAATCCAAAAAAAGCTGCCCACTGTCCTGTAGCTGCTCCACGAAAATCTATTCTCAGTGCTATTTTTTTCAAGTAGAGAACGAAACATTCTTCTCATACTTTAAGAAACACTTCAGTATTACCTTCTCAATGATATCCATTGCCAGAAGTAATTTCTCTCATCTTTGACACATTGATGCCACTTATCCATTCAGACATTCGATTAAATATTTATAAAGTTCTTGACGTGTCAGGCACAGTGTCACTTTCAGGATAGAAAGACATATAAGACATGACTCTATCTTAGTCATGTCTTATAAACTAAAATTTCAAGATTTTAGTTTAGATTAGTAGATTTTAAAATTAGTTTTGCATCATAATTGCTATGGGAACTTGCCAAAAATACAGATCCATAGAACCCACCATTCCAAGAGGAGGCTCTGGAACCTCTTGTGGGCATGGGAATTGAGAATATATATTTTTAAAAAGTTCTTAGATGATTATAATACATATCTCTGGTGACCTGGTTTTCACCCTTCCACAACATTTCCATGGCAGGAGTTTGACCTTGAGAGTAATAAGATAATCTTTATATTGAATGGAAACTGCCCAATTTTTTAGATATAAACATTGGTTATAGTAGCCCTTTTTGGGGGGTATTCTTATGCCAATGTGAATGGTATATAGTTAATATCAAATATTTGTTAAGCAATAAGTGAATGACTGTTCAAACTGAGCTGTCTTCAGATGAAACATCTCTCATAGTGCATGGCTTCAAGACAAATAAAGGTTCCAAATAAAGTTGGCATCTGAAATTCCTGGTATCTAGGATAAAAATTTAATGCTCAGTGCTTCTTGTCATGCCTTGTTTTAATAGTGTCTAAATAATCTGTACACTCTTTTATTGAGTAAAATAAGACATCTCTTTATCTACTGACATAGGTCATACATGGATCATCTGAAACTTATTTGATTTCAAGGAACACTGAGATTTCTTTTGAGTACATTTCACAGGATAAAACCTGACATATTTTAAATTTGTATTTTTAAGATATCTTATCTATAAAACAAGACCTAGTCTCCATTTTCATCATTGGAAATGCAATAGTCTGTACAACCTAAGCAAAAAGAGAAAAAATTGCATAGAAATGGTTGTACACAGAAGACAATTTGAAGTTATCACTTGAGGTCACTGTGTGAAATATTTGAGTGAGTCCAGAAATATTTGGGTGATTCCAGAAATACACAATGTTATATAAGTTGTAACAAAGCATATTTTCAAAATGATAAACTCTCTAGGAACTTGGTAATAAGGTGATAAGGAGATGATGAGGTGTTAAAGAAGTTAGTTTCTGCTTTGATTTTTTTTTTTAGTCCACTTTTTATAGATGTTTTATAACACTTCAATCCATATACTGACCTTTTATTCTGACTGCTACCTTAACTGTGCCCATCACACATTTTTGGGAGATGACTATAAATTATGAAAAGTTGAAAGTGCCCCCAAAAGTGTTAAATCAAATGCTAGAAAACTGAGTGTTGACATTTTCCAAAGGTGTAAAAAGTGCAATAGCAAGAGTTTCAGAGTGTTGAATATTACCATGAAAAAAAAACTGTACCTGAGAAAATTAAATCTAAGCATAGATGGTAAAGAAACTTTAATATTTGGCATAAAAGGTTGTTTTCTTACTTTTTTGCTAATGGATATAATTAAGCACTTAATTGCTTCTATTCTCCTTCAAACCAGACATTGGGAGGGCAGGTAGGTCAGGACATCATCTGGCTCATTTATTACATTAAAATGCAAACTGTTGACCTAGAAAGAAATTGATGGAATAAGGGCCCACCAGTGAGACAGCATCTGCAGGCCTAAGGACCCAATTAGATATTAATCTAAGCTTCAAATATGTAAATACACTACCTTGTTCTAAGGAAATGTTAATATAGTTTTATTTATGTTGAGCATAGAGTAAAATAAGAATATATCCAGACTCCTAAGAGACTCAACCTTAAAGGACCTTAACTAAAATGGGAATAAAAGGTACATTTGTTGGCTTTTATAAAATAACAGAGGTGCTGAGCATTAATATTTATAAATCTATCTTATTTAAAATTTTGATGACATCTTTTCCCACAATTTAATAATTTCATGTTGCTTTAATTGTTAATCAAATCAACTAAAATTGTATCAAGCTGCCATAATATGTATCATATTATAGTATTCATTATTGCATCATATGAGAGAAAACAAAGGTATAATTATTGAATAAGCAGTTTAGATTTTAGGAGACACACAAAATCATTTAACACCTTTTTTATTTTAGAGATGAAAGAATTGAGAACTACAAAGTTATCACAGCTAGTTAGAAGCAAAACTGGAACCAAAAGCTAAATCCCCTGTGGATAAAAGCAATACCTTAAGGCCACAGCTAGTTAACCTGTCCCAGTCATCCTATAAATCTCCATACTTTCTGGATGACCTTAAGGCTACTGTTGAGTTTTATCTACTTTGATCTTAAACCTATTCTGTTCTCAATCTACCTGGCATCTCTCAGTAAGGTGCATCTACCAATCAACTCATCACTGACAAGGTAAAGTCTAGTCTCTATGTGCCCTTACACACTTTTTAGCCCCATACTCTGCTACCCTAAATTACATACTTACCCTAATTTTTTCTTCAATGGCATATCGAACCATGTGCAGTTCCTAGTACCCATCCACATTTCTGTGCCTTTTTTTTGCTGAGTTTTTCCTTTTGCTTAGCATACCCTTCCCCAAAATCTTCCTCTTCTTCATATGAATAATTCTTATTTAAAGTTCAGGAATGATATCAGTTGCCATTTTTTTTCCAGAAAGGTTTCCACAAACTTGATCAGTCTTTCATTGGGAGAGTTAGCTTCTTGCCTTCAGTCTTTCTGTTCCTACTTGGCTGCATAACAACAGGCCTTGGTCCTAGAACACTTCCTTCCCAAGAGATAAAAAGCCCCACACAGTCTGTGATTGGTGTGTTACTGTGTATGGGAATTTCTCACCCTCTTTCATGCTCAGTGAGTGCCCTTCTGTTCTGTCTAAGCATGTATGTCAAGGGTCCTTAGTTATGCTGCAAGTTTGAGTGTTTCATACTCTGTGGGGATGAGTTAGGGTTCTTGTACTGCAGCAAAGAAAGGTTTGTGTGAGCTACTGCGGTTGGAGGAGAGGAACTTGCTGGCCTTAAGAAATGAATGCACACTATTGGAGCTGAGCTTGCTCTATCCCTTCCATACAGAAGGGTAAAGAAAAAGTAAGTGAAGTGTTGTTCCATCCAGTGCTTGACTTGTGTTTTCCTTGGTAACTTTGATACAGAAATGCAGTAGGTCAAAGTGTTTGGCATTCTCCCTTGGAATGGATACTCGGTGTACCACGTTCTGCTTCCTGGGATTGTGGTCTGTGCATGGTATTTTGCTTTACACCTGCTATGAACTTGGGCTAAGTATTTCTCTCATTACCTCAAAGCACTTTGTGCATATTTTTATATTAGTATCTATCAAAATACTGGGATATGTGTCTGTTGGTCCAGCTACATTGTTAGTTACCTGGAAGGCCAGGTACACTGAACTGAAACAGCTGTCCTCCATAATTCCTCAAATTGTTTTCATACTTTTCATTACTCCAAGTATTTCTTACTTGATTATGAATCCCAAATCTATATGTTCACTTTAGGACTTTTTTGTGAGTACCAAGGTTTTATTACCCTCCTTCTAAGCAGTTCTTCTCTCATTACATGTATCACAGTACATTGAATAATTTGTTCATAGGTCAGGTATCTCAGTGTCAAATATTGCATTGTCAGATTGGCTTCTTTCACTTAATAATATGCATTTATGTTTCCCCCATAAATTTTATGGTTTCATAGCTTATTTCTGCTTAGTGTTGAGTGATATTCCATTATTTATTTATCCATTTGCTATGTAAGTGCAAATTGGTTGGGCAATTATGAATAAAGCTGCTATTGCTTAGTTATTTTCATAATGCAAAAATATGTTAAAAACTATTACAATATATGGAAGTATATAGAGTAGTCAGTATTGATGTTGAGTCTTTTCTCTTTCCCCTCACTTGTGTTCTATTCACCACAGATGACTTCTGTTAACAGTTTGGTGCATATCTTTCCAGTCACCTCTTATGACAAGTTTATTGAATGAATGAACCAGTTGAAGAGTCAAGCTGTTAGTTAATTAAGTTCAAAACATTTATTGAGTTCTCTAGTAGGCTAAATAATGGCCCACGGAGATATCAGCTCCTAATTTATGGAATCTATAAATGTTACCTTATGTAGAAAAAGTGTCCATGGAACTGTAATTAAGAATCTTGAAATCCCTCTCATTGATCTACCAACATCAGCCAAGGCTCAACTACAAGAGAAGGGTGTACTCAGCCCACATGAAGGGTGCATCTTGAGTGCCCAGCTTAGGTGGTAGAAGAGGCTATGCCATTGGACCCTACAGGACACCTACTACATTAGGCCACACTACTGAGACACAGAGTCAAAGCAGATCTACCTAATACATAGATACAAACACAGGGGGGCTGCCAAAATGAGGAGACAAAGAAACTTGACCCAAATGAAAGAACAGATCAAACTCCAGAAAAAGAGCTAAATGAAATGTAGATAAGCAATCTATCAGATTCAGAGTTCAAAACACTGGATATAGATATAAGGATGCTCGAGGAACTTACTGAGCACTTCAACAGCATAAAAACATGTCAGAAATGAAGAATACACTAATTGAAATTAAGAACAATTTACAGGGAAACAACTGTAGATTGCATGAAGCCAAGAATCAAATCAACAATTTGGAACATAAGGAAGCAAAAAGCAACCAATCAGAACAATAAGAAGAAAAAAGAATAAAAAAACCAGGATAGTTGTAAGCAGCCTCTGGGACAACTTTAAGAGGTCCAACATTTGCATCACAGGGGTGCCAGAAGGAGAAGAGAAAGAGCAAGAAATTGGAAATATATTTGGAAAAATAATGGAAGAAAACTTGCCTAATTTGGTGAAGGAAATAGACATGCAAGTCCAGGAAACACAGAGAGTCCCAAACAAAATGGATTCAAAGAGACCCAAGACATATCATAATTAAAATGCCGAAGGTTAAAGATAAAAAGAGAATCTTAAAAGCAGCAAGAGAAATGAAGTTAGTTATCTCCAGCAGAGTTCCCATAAGTCGGTTGGCTGATTCCTCAAAAGAAACTTTGCTGGCTAGAAGGGATTGGCAAGAAATATTCAAAGTGATGAAAAACAGGGACCTACTTTGGTAGAGCCAAGATTGCTCTGCCCAGCAAATATATTTAGAATGAAGGGCAGATAAAGAGCTTCCCAGACAAGAAAAAGCTAAAGGGGTTCATCATCAACAAACCATCATTATATAAAACGTTAAAAGGACTTATTTTGAAAAAGAAGATCAAAACTATGAATGATAAAATGGCAAAAAAATACCTATCTATCAACAATTGAATCTATAGAACAAACTAAGCAAACAAGAACAGAGACAGAGTCATGGATATGGAAAATGTTCTGATGGTTGACAGATGAGGGGGTGATGGGGGAGAATGAGGGGGTTAAGAAATACAAATAGGTAGGTACAGAATAGCCACGGCATGTAATGTACAGCATAGGAAATGGAGTAGCCAAAGAACTTATACAAGACCCATGGACATAAACAATGGTTGGTGGATTTCCTGAGGGATGGGGGTTGCTGGGTGAAGTGGGGCAGAGAGGGAAAGTCAGGATGAGTGTAACAGCATGATCAATAAAATATAATTAAAAATATAATTAAAAAAAGAAACTTGAGATGGTGAGATTATATCTTGGATTATCAGGGTGGGCCCCGAATGTCATTATAAGCATCTTTATAAGAGAGTGATTACTCAGACGGAAGAGGAGAAGGCAATGTGCCTGTGTAGGCAGAGATTGGAGTGATGCAACCACAAGCCAAGGAATATTGTAGCCACCAGAAACTGGAGAGGCAAGGGACAGAGTCCCTCTTATAGTTCCCGAAGGAGCATTTCTGTGAGCTATCCTTGATTTCAGCCCAGTGATAATGATTTTGGACTTCTACCTTCCAGACCTATGAAAAGAATAAGTTTTTGTTGTTTTAAATCACCAAGTTTGTGGTAATTTGTTACAGGAGCTCTATGAAACTAATATAAGGTCCTAATGGGTTCCTGCACTGGGTCATGTGGTACAGGTAAAAAGACAGATTAGGACACTGGCTTTGACCTTAAAAGGTTAGGAATAGGATCTGTACAATAGGTTGACTGTAGCAAGAAAGGCTTTGTGGCAGGGTAAGGTGTGTTCATTTCCCAGTGACCAATGAGAAGCCAGCAGAGGTTTCAAAGGGGAGCGACACCATCCCCTTTGTTTCTGAGGAGGATCTAGAATTAAGGACACAAATGAGATTTTCCCTCATATAAGGGTTGGACTGTGACAGTGGCAGCAAAACCAAGGAGGGGATATTTGAATTGAAGAGACTTTTCTGAAATGGAATTGAAAATATTTAAAATCATATCATATCAAGCCAGGCTAGCATTCCTGGGTAACACATCTTGTCCCTAATGATTTATGCTTAGATTTTTGGGCTTTCCCTACCTAAAACATAGCAGTTCTGAAAAATGATATGAGTATTATTTTGAAAAATTTTCTCAGAGATAATATTCTTTAAAAAACTTGATTTAAAACAATCTTTTCCCACATTCTTGATAGTGTTTTTTGACATGTGAATCCATGAAAAATGAATCAACAGAAAAATTTATGCCACATACAACTTCCACCAAGTAAAGATTACTAATATAATAGTTTAATTTTAGATGACCTCAAATGTCATTTTGAGGTATGAATAATGTTATCGTGAATGGACATAACTACCTTTAAAAGTGTTAAAAATCCCAGAGACAAATATAAGATTAAATAAATGGCATTGTAACTAAGTATCGATGAAATCACTTTGCCAGTAATCCAATAAACTAGTTAGATTGAAAAGTAATGAGTTTTTAATGCATCTTTTTGAAGAATAAATGAAATTCTTATTCAAATGAAGCAAATAAACATGAAGTCACTACAAGATTGCTCTGTACTAGTAATAATAGCTTTATAAAAGGTTAATAAATGTCAAATAAAAGCAGCTATAACCTATCTAAAGGTTAAGTTGAAAACAGCTCAAATGAAAAAAAGAAAGCACAGATTATTACATTTATTGACCGACACTGACACTTTAGGGAATAGACAATTCTGGAATGATTAATTGGTAATTAAATTTGAAACATGCATCTTTAACCTCTAAACATGAAGATCATTTAAGAGTTGTACCAGACTCAGACTGCCTATTAATGTACTTCCCTTTCTCCTGCTTTCTAAGGATCAGCAAAGCCAGTGGCTAGTTTTATTTCTAAGTATCTTCCTAAAGTGCTGAGTTAGTGGAGAAGATACCCACAACTGGATCTCCACAGCACTGGGTGGGGTGGGGCCCCAGAGGTCACTGTCTTCTCTAACATCCAGCAGGGGCTCCCAGGCACATTGGGAATGATGCCAAACACTCAGCTTGAGACACAAGAACTTTATGATAGCACCTTGCCTTCTCTTGCTCTCTCTCTCCACTCTTTCAAAATCATATGCTTCAGT